>JAAGNO010012651.1:0-12303 GCA_033439905.1 Ceryle rudis | reverse complement strand
GTGCGCGTGGTCAGTGCAGCTTGCTCTATATAACCAAGGGATGTACTGGCAATAAAGGTCTTCTCTTTGTAACTCCCATGGAGTTGCCAAAGTCCATTCTCTACCCACATTCTTCCTTATGTTTCTCCAGAAAATTTTCCTACACACTGCTTGTTCTTTCTGGAGTGTATGAGAACTTGAATAGGGACACTTTTGATACTGCAGAAGAGAGTGGTAACTAAAATTCATTAAGGAAGTCTGCACAGCTTGTGAAGGCCACACACATAGTATCCCATTTTATCTCATTTACTGTGATGTAGAAGAGCCAAACAGCATCCAGTAGATCAAAATCCATACAAATTAGACTCTCTGCATACCAAATAAATATGTCACAATGGATGCATCTGTTTATAAGTAATACACCACAAAGTTTTAGTAGCACTTTGCATAATTAGGTCTAGACAGATAAAGTCTAGTCCTAGGGAATATGATGCTATATTCCAGTGGTTCCTCTATCTAGATAATTTTGAAAACACTCATATGTAAAATTATTTTGTGAGGCTAACTTTCTACGTGCTACATATTTACCAGAAAGATCATCTTTTGATCTTGAACTTTGGGTTCTTTTGACTTAACATGGCAGTAGAAATAAGTGGAACCACTTATTCATGTGAATAAACTACATGGGATTTGGCATTCTTAACTCAATCTTTTTGAGACAAACATAACCATGGTAGATGTTGAAAAACTACTAGAGAGCAAGATATATTTTAATAAAGATTGTAAGACTCACTCAGGTGAAAAACCGAAGAATCACCCTAGCCTGAAGAAACGGGTATGTCCTACAACAGTCAAGTAAACAATTTCCCAAGGATTAAAAAAAAAAAAAAAAAAAAAAGCTAAACTAAGGGCTCATTATTAACAAGATGAAGATTATTTATTATTGATTTTATTTGCAAAGAAAAATGCTTTAAAACACATAGCTACATTCGTAAGTAGTACGATTAAAAAGTATACTAGTGAATCAATGGTTTGCTTTTCTTACAGAACGCCTAAAAATTGAGGCATTGCAGAATTAACAGTTTGGAGTGGGGAAGCAACCACTGTGTGAAAACACACCAGTACTTAGCAGCTATTTGTTTATTCTCTTGCTCCTGAAGCTGTGTAGGAAATTGCTACCTGTCTGTGGTAACTGGTAATTACAAGCAAAAAAGGAAAAAAAACCTGGAGTAAATGTTACCTTACTAAAATGGAAGCAGGCATTCAACAAAACAAATAGAACACAACTACAGCGCACAAGTTACTAAGGATGCTGGAGTTTCTTTAAGCAGAACACACAGTATAGGTGACAATGCTTCTGGTAGCTTGTGATGTGTGGTACAACCATTTTGAAAAGCATAGAATATGTAATAGACGATATACAAGCAAATACCATAGTGGCTTCATAGTTCTGCTCTTGCACATCAAGACGATTCCATAGCTCCTGAGGTTAAAAACTGTTGTGGCTTTTGATTTTAAGTACTAAGCATAGAAATAATTTACATGTGGGAATCTAAAGCTGCAAAACTTTGTTACATTGCGTTTGCCCTGTGCCATTTTCACAGGCACTAACAACACTGGAGGCTCTACTGTCTTCGATGCTGCCAAAATTGATATATCAGACTTCAAGGAGGATTAAATATTTATATCTTGAACTACTATTTTCAGGCTCTGCACAGATTTAACTGCATTTAGCTTTAGCTCTGGTGATTTCTATGCACACTTTAAACTCAAGTATGCCAGATGTTTAAATGCCACAGAGGATTATTATTACTTATTTAGTTATATACATCCATTCCTCATGTATGCAGATGCCTAACAAGGAAGTAGAGAAAATGCACTTTCCAGAGGGGGTAACACCTCCTTCTGATGAGCTTGTATCAAGAGACTTGCTGATTCTGAGTTCTAGCTATGGCTGACTGACCTATTTCACAGACTTCTGTCTCTATTCTCAGCAGTGAACACTGAAATTAAAAATATTCATATTTTCACAGGCTAAACTTATGTAACCACATTCTAAAATGCTGGCCTTCCTTCTAACTAATTTTTGCAAAAGAAAATATTTAAAGGAACTCTACTGTAAAACATTGGTTGTTACATAAAAGTAAAAATACAGAACTATTAGCAAAACCTCCCATACAAGGCGATAAACCAAAAAAAAATGGTAGCAAAACCCACTATTCATACAGCATTGAAAAGGGAACGTGCACAGATCAAAGTTTAAATTTGAGTATTAACATGAATGTATTCCCATAAAATACCAAACATAATAAGCTTGGAGTGGAAAAAAGCCAACCCTGGAACACGAACATTAAGAAATGACAGGCTAATGTAACAAAATAGAAAAAAAAAATATTAAATGTAGGAAGAAGAGATACAGAACTTACTGCAGCACTTGAGTTTCCACTTTATAGAAACCCTATGAACTAACATCACAGGGCACTACAGGCATTAGAGTTCTGGACACCCTCAGGTTAGTACCAAAGCTTGAATTCTCCGTTAGAAAAGAACACATTGACCAGCCCATTCCAGATTTACCATTTCTGCCACACAGCCCTGACTTCCTCTGCCTTCACAAATAAATGTATTCCTAATCTTGCATACTGTTACTTCTGTCATTAATACCTGACAAGGAACTAGACAATAAAAGTTGGCAGCCTATTGGAATGACTCTATACAAGCATATATTAAATGCAGAATATTTGTACCAGATCAGACAATCTAAAAGACTATCCTCCGTTTTTAGGACTTCCTCCAAATCCATGAACTGGAGCCAGATAAGTATTTGGAAAGCAATGATGTGTCATAGTGTTGCCTTTCTGATCAGTGGAATACTGATCCACAGCACCAAGTGACACCATTTGGCTCCAAAAGAATACTGCCTTTCCAGAGATGAATTTCAACTCACAAGATCAATACTGTATTAAAATGGAAGAAAGTGACTTGATAAGACTTTGATTTGCTAAGCAATCACATAAATCAGATCTGTTTGAGAAAGTCCCTGTGATGAGCAGTAAAGCAATATGCTCTTAGAAAAGGAACTAGAAATTGCTGCTAAACAAACATTCACTCTCCAACTCTGACAGAGAGCACCCAGGTACAACAAGATCCAACATTCTTTCACCGTTGTGAAGTTGGACTGTTAGTTTATCAGAAGTGTAACTAGACAATGAAGACCTATTAAAAATGTAAGAAGTGTGCACACGTCTGCGTGAATAGACTGGAAACTACTCATTGCTTATGGGACATCATCAGTTTGGTACTCTCAGATACAGTTTGCATTTATATTGGTGTATTAATTCAGATCAAGAACTTCTGAAGGAAATGACTATGAGATGTGAAACAGACCCCAAGGGATCAGATCAGAGCTAGTCTAATCCCCTGAAATACAAATCCTGGGAATACCAGGTTCTCAGCACCAGCTCTGCACCCTGGTAAATTCTAAAGTAGACACAGACACAAAGAATCAGTTTAACAAATGAAGAAAATCAGGAAGAAAATATGTGGAAAAACAGCATTCTAGAGTTTTGTTACTAGCACTTCCAATTTGCAACTGAGAGCAATCAGGTGACAGCTACGACTGCACAGGTATTCAAATCAAGAACAATCTTTTCACCAACAGTGACAGACTTAGGAGCAGTATAATTCACAATTATTTATTTGTTGCTTACTGTCATTTCTAAGTCATATTTTTATATGGCACAACTAATCTGCCTGCACGATGTACCTTCTTTTATGTTCAGTTATGCTGTGATAAGTCTTCAACACAAGTGTTCTGGGATACACTTCTGATCTGACTATGATAACCATGACAACGTCAACAAAAAAGGGTTTAATTTAGTCTAAAAATCATTAAACCAGAATAATGCACCAAATATAAGTCTGCAGAAACTTCTCATCAACTTTTCATTAGACACCATCACATACTGAGACAATAATAATTCCATCACTCTTGTTATTATGTGAAATTTCTCACTTAACCCGTAGGACTGGGCAGTGGATATCATGCTGCCTTTCAACTTAAGCTCTACCGTCAATAAAACACTAACTGCAAAAGTTTCACAACTCCTTTTTATCCAAAACATCTGCTCCTATTTTGCTGTCAGATATCCTAGAAGACTTCTTCCACCTCTAACAAAACTATGGGCTACGACTAGCTTTTATTTTTTTTTCCTCATCATTAAACTCTATTGCCCTCTATTCCAAAGAAGAACTGATAGGGATGTTGAGTATGAAGACAAAACACACATCTAATGATCATACAGTCTAGTCCTCCCATCAAAGTTAATTATGTGGCTTTTCAGACCATCAGATTAAATTCTTTTTGCTTAATCTTTCCATGCTTGAGAGGCAGGACATTCAGTTACCCCACAGGTATTTGTACTTAGGGGCTAAAGAAGCAATGCATAAGGCGCAGAAGGACTGGTGACAGTGGCAGTAAAGCAGGACTAGGATTGGAGTGGGGTTAGACCTAAACAAAGCACATAGTAACATGAAGCTCTACACGGACAACTTTGCTTTGTTACCCAACTAAGAACAAGCGTGCCATGGTCTGTTGCATTGCACAAGGTGTCGGCGTCCTCCCTCCCTTCAGTGCAAAGGAATTAAGTTATCTACCCGAGATACTACCAAATTGACTTCTCAAGTAAATAATACTAAAATAACTTCTTGTCCATGTTCTAATCATCACTATTTCTAACCTATAATGGAAAGAATGTTGTCTCCAAGAAACAGTACAAGTGGTTAAACGAAGGAAGACAAAGTAGTGTTTGAATCCTCAGACACATCTGTAGTTATAAATTACTCCTGAAGTCTACAGAGCTGTTCTGTGGGTCGTGGTGCCACCTAGGGGAAAGCTGGAAAAGAATAAGAAGCAGAGGAACACAGAAGACAGCAACATTACGCTAACAACTGAACATTTGGTCCAGCTAACCTAAACACAAAAAACAATGAATGCCTATTCATCTTTGCAGAGAAAAAAAAAAATCTCTTACTTAAGAGGTCAGATGTATGAGCTCTGCTTTTGTGACAGGATACAAAGTATTTTAGAGTGCATTTACAACGAAGGGGATATATGCCTTCAAAATTGCTTTGGTAATTAATGTATGTTCAGATTTTGGACAAAAGCAACCTATATTTTAGTTTAATCTCTGCTTGATGATGTACTGGACATGGGGTCATTTGACATCTTGATTTGTGATTAAAATAAAATATGGAGTGCTCCAGTGTACGTTTAGATCAACACTGTAGAACTAACAGATGGCATATTGCTTTGTCTTTGAAAGTCTACCTAAGGAAAAGATAAGTAGACATGCATGATGCAAATATACTGTATTTGCTAACAGGGACAATAGGGAAGTGGAAATTGAGACACCTCACAACTGAGAGAGCATTCGAGTCCAATATACATGACAAATTTCTGAAAGCAAATGAAAATGCAGAGAAAGTATGAGATGGTGTACTTTAAAAAGTGACCTACAAACTCAGTACATGCATATAAGAAAACCATATATAACACCAACCACAAGCGGGTAAAACTGTTATTACTGCAGTGAAACCCACAAAACTCACTAAAGTAACAGACACACACGCGTGCTTATTAGAAAGAGCGAGTCAGAAGTTAACATCTGTTTTAAAATCTTATGTAGAACACTAAAACCAGTTTTAACCATCGCACAGCAAACCAATCAGTTCTAGATTTGGCTTTTATACATTTTTCTAATCATTGTGATCATAAACATGTACATCAAGTCTATACAGGCACCTATAAGCACATCTGTTTCACAAGTTTACATTTTATCGCAAATATTTTTAGACTGCGACAACAGAAAAACAACCTTTATCAGCTAGAAGGGACAACTCTCCTAAATTCTTTAATAACATACTTTCCAGTAATATAACAACCCATTTATTGGTGCCTTCTCTAACATATCTATATCGACAGTAATATTCCTAAACAAACCAAAACCAACCAAACAAAACCCACTCAAAATGAACAAAATCTTCAACCAAAAAAAAAAACCCCAACCAAAAAAAAGGTCAGAAGAAACAGAACTGGACTGACCCCTGATGTGGAGGCACTTCTCTCAGGGAAGACAGTGTTTGCCTTTTCCATTTTTATTACTGTTTTATCAATAGCAAAAATGTAATGTTTTAGATACAAAAGAACATACAGGACCAGTTTGCAAATGCATTCGCTTCTGCACATGAATTCTTTTTCTTGGTAGTTCTTCTCAGGAATACCTTTTGTGATTAATTCAAAACAGTGAGGCAATTCATTTTCTCCTCGTTCTTCAAGTGTCTCCTGAGGAGACAGAATCAAAAGGTACTTAGCCAAACACGGTAGAAATTGTTGAAGAATTCCTAAGCATTGCAAGTGCCGTGTAAGGTAGATACTAGTAAGGAGACAAAGGAAGCCATCCATATATTAGCTTCCACAGGTAGTGTGAACTTTCCATCTGTTAGAAATAGCTTTAAACAATTATTTCAAAACTTTCAGTAACAGCTTGCATCTGAAAACAGATTAAAAACTGAAATAATTATAGAGTTGGATGGACAGCCTCAATTAGATGAAGTAAGGACACCCACCCCCTTTATAGCAGGAGCACAGATTCATTAAAAATGAAGTTTTCAGCATTTGAGAGGGCATGAACCCTGGTCATGGACCCACGGCCATATAAAGGTGTTGATCAGTCTTATCTTTAAAAATGTTTTATGCAGCCACATACTGCATTCAGAGTTGCCTGTGGATTGGACATAATCATCAGCAGGGGAAGGAAAGCTCATTACTAGAATCTCTCCTTCCCCTGCAGATTACCTCAGCATGAAGCCACGTATCTCAATCAAAAAAAAAGATTGCTACGGAGAGCTACACAAGACGTTTCTAAATCAGCTAGCTCAGTTCAGCCTATAGTTACAACCTTCTTTTAACCTTCAGAAAAGAAAAAGGATCAAGATGGTCTCTGAATATTAGCAACCTTAAAGTTTAGAAATAAATCACTAAGCAGATAAACTCACCAGCAGACCTGACCTGTCTCATGTTCACGCAAGTGATGCCCAATTCAAACACATGGAAAATTCAGCAGCAAGACCTGATGTGAAAGGGACAAGGAAGGACACTGCATGTGCTGGGGGGGGACTGGGAGGTTTAGGAGTGTCTAGAACATTGCATACGATTGAAAAGAACCTTTCAATTGAAAAAAAAAGTGCACGGAGTTGTACCTTATATACATATTTAGCTGCTTTAAGTAACACCTAAAAATAAGCATAGCTGCAGGAAGCAAAGACATTTGTCTATCAGGAATCTTTGGACCCCGCTTACCCAAGAGCTCCAATTCATAACATTGGTGTTTGGAAAACTTTTTAATTCAGTTGTAATATTCTGAAGAGAAATAACAATGCTTGCCTCCTTTTCCCAGATACATAAGAAAATCAGGCACATGCGGCAACTTCTGAGGACTAAGGGTGCCACAAAATCAGAGACTGGAATGCAACATGAATATCACCAAAATAATAATGTAAGTACACAGAGACTCTCCTAGGTATTAGGTATGCCCTATTTTTTCTGAATTATCACCCATTCAAAAAAAAACCAAAACAGTAACTTCCAAGGAAATGCCTGAAAACAACCCTCATCTGTGATGGAAGTTTGGGAATTCACCTCCCACATTAATAAGATCCCTGTTGCTACTTTGCATCTCATCTAGTCTGTCTCAGTACATGGGAACTGCTGGCTCTTTTTTTCTACTGCATACCCTACGAAGCCATGTACACAATGCGCGCACCTTCAGGTGCATCCTCAGGAGGAACGTAACTAAACGCCTGTCCCTTTGCCAAAAATTCATATGTATAAACTCTCCCGTAGATGAAGGAAGATCTGAAAAGGGTTTTTAAGTTTCCACCTAGGCTACAACTATGTGACTAGAAGCTGTTTTAAATGTTAATTTGTCTGACCCCAGAATATGGACCCTTCTTAAATCTCTCTCACGCAGTTCATCTTTGCCCAGCTTACATGTTTCCACATCGCCCAAAGCAATTTCTAAGATGTGCATGCAGGACATTCTAAGGCGATGTGCATGCAGGTATTTTCTGATTTATTCTGTCTGTATTCAAGTGTTTGAAGTTAGAAGGCACTCAACTGCTTGAACAGAAGAAAGCAAACAGAAAAGAACACCTAGCACAGCCAAAGCACAGTAGATTTATTTTTAATTTCTGGCAATGTGCCAGAAAGCTTCCTTGAACTCTTTGTCCACTAAGGTTACTTGTTCTGTACAAAATAAAGAATGCTTTTTAATTTATGGAGCTAATTCTAAATCAAGAAAGCAAGGCTTTCTTACACCACAGCAACGCACTTGATTTTCAAATGACACTACTTCTATTAACACTGATAAAGAACATTTTCCAGTGACTTTTTTTTTTTTTTCTGTACAGAAACTGTTATATGGACAAGAAGTTACATTCATTAAATCAGAAAAAAAAATAGTACATTAGCAACTACATAGCACTATACAGTTACTACGATGCAGCATTACGAAAGGCAGTCTGTTTGACTGCAAACAAATATTAGAGGCTAATGCTCATACTCCACCTCATGCTTTCATGTTGGGTATTTAAAAAAAGAACAGTACATATGTTCTTATATAAAATCTGTCACATACACACAATCTGTTATAAAAACCATACTGAAACCTGAGTAAGAGAAAATTCAGTATGTATGCATTTTATTCTTAGAGTAACACAAAAATACAACTGTATTTTTAATCACCAAACTATCCACATGGAGAAAGCTCATTAAAATATTTCTGAGACACGAGAAAACTCTGCTATAAGTAACCAATGAATGATGACTACTGATTATTTCTAATGCCAGAACTTTTGACAAGGATAGGAATGTCAGTGATGTGTGGCAAACCAGAAATGTACTCTGCTTGTGGGGCAGGGAGTGTGGCGAAAAAAAAAAAAAACTAACCACAAATTCACAATTTCAGAGAGGTGTTCAGAAATCAGTGCTGAAAATCTGGAAGTAAGAAAATCATCTAAAGAAACTGGAAACATATTTACTAAACCACTTAGGATGGTCCTAATTTCTCACAAGTTCTCACAAAGAAATATAGAACAGCATGGTTAAATGTAAGTGGTTTAGTTCAGCCAAAAATTAGAAGTTCTTTATATGGATATGAGAATAACATGAAGCTGGCTTTCCAGCATGTACTCAGGCTTCATGAACTGCAACATGAGAATGAGAGACGGAGTAAAATTAAGAAAGAGGGGGCAAAATGTAGAAGGTTGGTAGAAGTCCTTAAGACGAAAATGCTGCCAAAAGAATACAAAGTCACAGCATCGCACTTCACATTGTCCGATGTATGAAAATGCAGGAAAATGTAACAGATGTTCATGTGTTAACATATCGCAGCTTCCTGTGAATGTTGACCACTAAATAGTGACGATGCAATATAAATAATTGTATTGTATAGTATTTCATGGGTTAGCAACAGCTGAAATATAAGTTCTGACCTCCAATATCCTGGAACATACTGCACCAGATCTTTACCCACTTCTGAAATGAACTGTATCTGATCAAGCACCTTGACCTGATTTTGACCTAAGATATCCCAGCACTTACTGCTGTTTAAACGAATCATGTAAAATCAGCTACCACGCGAACCTGACAAGAAACACAGCAATGTTTGCCTATCTAGATGAGATCAGACCTGAATCCTTGTAAATAATGTACTTTGCACTGGTTTAGCTCCACATAAAGCAGTAACACATTCTGTAAATGGAATTATGCAGTCTTTGTTCTATCAGAAGTAAAATTAGGGACACTCTAAGGAAAGCTAATTTAGAGACCCTGAAATGAAGTAGACTTTACAGAAGTATAGACCAAACTTGAGGAATCTCCTGTTCTTGAGATTATCGTCACATGAGGCACTGTGCCAAGGTTAAACAATTAGGGATTGGTGGCAAGTGAAAGCCACAGTGACCAAAACCAATTACATGCATCTAAGATGTCAAGCATAAGCTGATCATCTGCTAAGATCAGTATGAATTTTCTTTTTCATATTACTGCCATACACTTCAAATCATTATCTTCTATCCTGAGGAAACCTACTAAAGTCAGTTTACTACTTGTTGTACAAAAGGCTGAACACATACACAAAACCTGCTAATTTCAAGGCCTTATTCAGGTGCTGCTACAAACTGGTTTTAAGTCTTCTGGTGAATGTCACACCACATGGAACAAGGTTTCTACAAACCAGGTAAGCTAGTTTTGTGGCAGAGGATTTTCAACATAGTATTTACTCACCTTTGGTAGTAGCACGCAAGTCCTGTGCTACTTACATTTTATTTAGTACTGTTAGACTTGAGATTTTAAGTACCTTGGAGACTTATGCTTAAATCACAAGAAAACATATTTATGTGATGAAACACATGATACAAATCCTGCTGCAAGTTATACGAGCATAAAACAAAGATAACATTTAATTACACAACACTCAAAAAAATTGGCCTGTATTTTCCCCAAAATAAGTAATCCTTGCATAAACTGTAATCATGCAGGGGAAAAATACCAAAAGCAAATACCAAAAAAAAAGCACAAAAGCTCATTACATACTTGCAACTCTAAACAGATTCAACAAGTTCTTCAACTAGCCATGCACATCTAGCAAGATGGAAATAGCTTCCAGCCAAAGAACATTTAAAAACTACAATGACCTTAAATTCACATCCTCTATTAATTTATGTTGTTCTGATGGCATTGTATAAAGGGCTGGAATGACTCCACCCGGAACATTTTGAACAAGATACTGGAAATATCCAGAGGAAAAATTGATTATGAGAACAGTAGGAATTTCAGAAAATGGTAATAAGAAAAAATAGGTCTCAACACTTGAAGTCTATCAGCCATAAAATACTTCAGAATACACAGCATTCACTGAAGGTATGTTTGAAATGTACACCAAAAAAGGCCATCATGAAAGCTATCTGAAGTACTTATCATCACAGAAGAATCATCTAACCATGCTGTCCCACGCAGTTACCAAATACGAAGGTTACGGGCAAAGTTTTGCCAACTAATACCCGTTACTCAAAAAGTCATAGACCTGGACAAAAACCACCTCCTTAATCTTACCTTTTGCTGTTTGAAGTTCCTCTGCCTTTAAGTAACAGAAGAGCTGTGGAATTCTGTCAGATGACTTCTCTCTTCCCCCTTCTGAGTTCCTGCAATTGTTAAAATAATGCTGAGATTTCTCACAGTTGAAAAATGGGGTTCAATAAAGCATAGGAGAAATTCTAAGTCACTGAAACCAGTATGTTTTGTTTGAATGTTCTCTCCTTTCTCTCCTCCCTGATCACTTACTTTAAGATGCTGCATGCATGGAAAAACTCCCCAAATACTTCTAATATTTATAACCCTCAACAGAGACGTGCAGCTCTACAGGAAATTGACTCTCCTGTGACTTCTGTTTGGATACAGAGGCAGCTGCATTTCTTATCTTCCATACCTGCAAAAATTCCATCAGGATCTCAAATGTTTGACCTGCTCCCTCAGTAGCCATTTTCACAGCTTGTCACTAGTCCACATTAGTGTCTGCCTTAATAATGTCACTTCATTATCTAGGTTGGAAATGAACAATTAAAGCACATGTTCACCAACATATGTAGTGATTATCACTTTAACACTAAGTATGGTGGGATGGTACATCTATCATAACCTCCTTCTTTTCCAAATTATCCTTTATGGTGTGGTCTCAGATTTTTATTGTTTGCTAGGCCTTCTTCACACGCTGTTCTCTGGTGCCAGGGATGGCCTACCAGGGATCATAATGAATTGAAATAAAGCCTCTGTAGTCAAACAGTAACTGCACTGTTCAAAATATTTGTATTAGAAAGGCAAAACACTGATGCAAAACGTACATTTCAAATGAGAACAGTATACAGAGGAGATTCTCCTCTGCCAACGAGTTGGGCTGAGTGAAAACACTTGGGGAATTTCTGTCCAAAAGGAGCTGTTGACCAAAGCAAGGAGGGAAGCCGCAGAACCCCAAGTGCTGAGGTGCCACGAGCCCTTCAGCAGCTCCAGAGGCGCGGGGCCCTCCGCAGACCCCGCCGGCCGCGGGCACACGGGCCGCGCTGCGCCAGGGAGGACCCGCCGCAGGGTTTCTGCTGCTGTTTTGCTCCTGGGGGCTTTGACGGTGAGCACCGGCAGAAAGCTCATCGCCAGAGCCAAGGACCACGGGCAGTCCCAGCAGCGGCCGCTGCCACAGCACAGCGCTCCTCGGG
>JAAGNO010012649.1:15268-26701 GCA_033439905.1 Ceryle rudis | reverse complement strand
TTTCTTTTAGAAAGCAAAAATATTTTTCTGGCTCAAACATTGACATATTTTAAGTATTTGTATTATAAAATGTATTTTAGAAAATATTTTCAAGCCACAAAATATTTTACTCTACTTTTTTTCCTTTTTTAATTAAAAAATATCTAGTTATGAAAAATTCCTATTTTGAAATGCAGCACTTTATTCAGAAAAATATGAAAAACATAAAAATTGGCCAACTTTAATTTTAATACCAGAAAAGAGTAAAACTAAACTCAGAGTTCTTTCCATGCTACTAGATAATGAGCATGTTGTATTCTTCTATTCATTTCAGTGTACACCTGAGCAGCTGAAATCTGTTTTCTGATCTTGCTGACACAAACAGGAAATATTTTAAGTGGCCTGATAACATATTGAAAAATCAAAGTTGTGTGTGCAGAAGAGAAGGGAAAGTTCAACAATTCTAAGAGAAAACACAATTTCATTTTGTTGATTTATTTTGTTTTGTCTTTATTATTTATGTTGTCCCTAATAATATTTGTTAGTCCCAGAAATTCAGAAATCCATTTCTCCATGAAATTTTCACAGTGTAACAAATTTTTAAAACAATTTAAAACATTTTTTTTTTTTAACTTGGAAATAAAATGCTTGCTGCAGATCTGAAGTCTCAGCTTCCCAACTACTATTGCAAAACTGAGTGAGTCTATGCCCAAAGAAATCTTAGTCAAGCAGATGCTGCCAGAACAGTAGAAATGGAAAGCTTCCTGCCAACTCAGCTGAACGATTTAGATGCCCTGAATATCCTGACAAGAAACTCTCTCTCCATGGAGTATCCTGGCTAAAGATAGACCTCCTAGGTGATGAGATATTCAGTTTTATGGCAGATAGTCGACATTTTCACATTGCCAAAGAGATAGACTTGCTGGCAAGAAACATTATCCTGGGAAACCTGCCTAGTTTCTGTCAGAAAATTCAAGAAAATCAACACCTTCTTATGGAATTTAACAATTTTGTCAAGTTGGCACTTTCTGATAGAAAAACATAGAAAAAATACGCATTTTACTCATATTCCTTTAAAATTAAAAGAGATCTGAAAAAAACCCACAAAGATCAGTTCTTCTAGAAATATGTCTATGACTCACTGTCAAGGATGTCATTTGGAATCCTGAACTTAACATTGACTCAATTAAGTAACTTTGATGAGGTTACCTTACTTTATAGGTATATCTCCAATTTCTCATTACTAATTAAATTTGACCCACAATGGGGCCTGTGATAATAATTTGTGGATCTTGGTTGGAAGAAGATGGACACTGCTATCATGAACTGTCCTTGAACCATGGAAAGAGTGTGAAGGAAGAAGAACGGTGGAGAAAAGGCAAGGAAGCAAGAAGATAAAGCAGAGCAAAGTAGAGAAAAACAGGACGTGGGGGCTACTGGGCCAGTTAGCAACCAAACATGTAGTAGATTTAGGTGTGTGAAAAGTGTGTGGGTTATTGCATGTATCCAGTCATCATTGACGTTGGTGCGCGTGATCAGTAAAGTTTGCTTTATATAACCAAGGGATGTACCGTTAATAAAGGTCTTCGCTTTATAACTCTCATGGAGTTGCTGAAGTCCATTCTCCCCCCACAATAATTTTGTAGTTTTTACAGGGTGTTAGTGTTTCAGGGTGTTGGGGTTTTTTCTTATTACTTCTTTGGAAGATTATGTAGGACTGTTCAACTGTTACAAGTTTATAATAAAATCATCAACATAATGAAATGCCCTTTTTAATTAAATACATTTTCACAGTCCTTTACTTGGTTTACTTTCCAGCTGCCATTGATGACTTTCCAAAGGTAAATTTCAGTCTTTGGTGGAGAAATATATCCAATTCAAATCGATCAATTTGAGTAACATGATTTGGGGGAGCAGGACAAAACAGAATCAAAACCAATTACATAGTTGATCTGGAATTATAAAAGAACTTTAATTAAAATAGTGTAGGTGTCACACTTTTCTCAGGCAAAGCAGCAGTCAATATAATTCTGCAACACTCTCTAGATTTTTTCAGATAAGATCAAAGTCAAAACCTAAGTGACTCATTAAATCATTTTACCTGTCCTCATACTGGCAAAAAAATGTTTCACATTTTTATGGCCAAGGTATTTATATTACGTAGAAGTGGGTGAACTTTTGACATTGGAGAAGTCTCAAACTAAGAAAATCTATAGGTAGACTTATAAATTCTTTAAAAAAATAGTTTTGCTGATCCTGGTTATTTCCTGTTCATCTCTGATTTTATGAGGCTTTAAAAGTTGTTCCCTTTCCTTTTTCTAGATGAATTTAACATTATTTTAAGATGATGTACTAGCCTTAACATGTTTCAGATATTCCTAGATGATCAGATACATTGTGTTTCTCATAATTTTATTACCCCACTTCAACCTTTCAGATCAGAGACTGTAAAAAATCCCTGTATAGACCATGTAGCTAGTACAAAAGATAAAACAAAATGTGGCTCTGTGTCAGATTAGAGACATCAGGATTATAGATGACTTACGTGTTCCATATATTGCAGAAATTGATTGGAAGGTATGCCTTTAGTGTCCATGGTGCATATATGACACAGGAAAGCCCAGGAGAGTGTGGAGTTTCCATTGTGTGGAAAATCTATGCATTTTTCTGGGACCTTTAAGTACATTTATTCATTTATTTAATCTAAAGCTTCATTTTTGCTTAGCCCTGTGTTGAGCAGAGACTATACTTTATTATAGAATGAATTATTCCACTGACGGTCTGTCTTCTTTGAAACTTCGTATCTAAGTTAGTTTCCAAAATAAGTTGCCGAAATATGCTCCATGTGACCTATTATACTGCTTGTTCTCCTGATTCTGGCCTTCATATTCACCAGGCAATCTTTCAAATCTATTTTGAGCTACTACAGCAGACATTTCTGATATTCTTTCTATCAACAAGAATGTTAATTTGACTAATATTCATAGGTCGAAGGTCTGGTTTTCTACTTCCCCACTAAAGAGTGGTTGTGTAAGATACTGGTCTCTAATAAAACTGTATTAAGTTCTCTGTTGTTTCACTAGTTGATGTGTGTTCAGGGCTGGTATGTGAGATAAGGCTTTGTTTTTTTGAAGATAGATTTGATGGACAAGAGCCCTTTGGTTTGAGACTGTATTCACTGACTGCATTACTGCAGTTTTCTTCATAAGGTATATAACATAAACTGAACAAAAATAAAGAATAATACCTTAGATTCAGACCCCTTACTAACTATAAAAGTGAGAAAAGGAAGATGTAATTTCAAAGTGCTTTCTTTTCTTCAAAGCCCTTAATTTTAATAAGGTTTAGCAAACTTTAAAAGAGTTGATTTTTAACAAAAAAAACCCACACTTTTTTTAGCCTTTTCTAAATTTAGTTTTTTCTTCCAAAGAGAGAACAAATTATGTCAAAATTCTTTCTTTGACATCTTTTCTTCCTGAACTTTGTTAATATATTTTTCTTCTAAGTACAATTTAAACTTAATTTAAGGTGACCAGTAAAATACAATGATAACCAAACTTTCAAAAAAATAATGTTAAGATTCTGCATTCTCACAGAGTCGGAAATTTGAGTGAAGGTATTGCATACTTCTGCATGTATAAAAAAGGACCTTTGAATTTTAAATTGTTGTATTTTGGAAGGTGATCCTTACCAGTTGAAAACCAGAAAAGTAAAAAACACAACTAATTACCTACCATCCCCATATACATACCAACCCCAAGATGGTAGACAAACTGCTGAGCAGGAGGAGAGCGTGCAGCACAGTGCTCAGGAAGAAGAGTCGGTAGGTCCTAATACCTTCTGAAGGGTGTTCCCTGGATAAAGATATGCATCAGGTCAATCGTCAGAAAATTAATTACCCTCCTCTCCCTGTCACAACAGGCTACTTATAGATCTCCTGGTGGGGGTGTGGAGACTGTTCTGGCGTCAGTGCACGTGTGGCCAGTGCATGCACAGAGGCTGAACAGTATTTTTCCACCCACAGTGGCTAACAGCGGTCATCCCTCCTGTTACGCATGCATGGGATCTTGGGTCACCTCTGGTGGTCGTTTCTTCATCAATCTTCAGCTCCCTCATCCTATCCTTGAGATGTCCTTTTATTGTTTTGTTCCCGATATCACTCCCAGACAACAAGGAGCTGGCTAAGACTGGCTGACTGGCTGATTCCCCTGTGCACCTGCACGTTCCAGATGTGGAAACGAGTACTGTGCTCTCCCGTGCAGTGCAACAACAGGTAGTGGTGTGCCAGAGGGCCGCAACAATGGACCAGCATGTTCTAGTACGGATACAGGGCAGTAGGTCATTGTCTTTTATACTACAACTACTAATGCAGAACAGTAATTTAAGTCTGTAAGAGCTTTATAATCCAGTGTGTCAGAGTTTTTTTAAAACAGTATATATTGCAATGAAAATAAAGTTTGAACATTCATCATAATATCAGTTACTTGTAATAATGTGAAAGGTAGTGCAGGGGGTTTGAATTGGTGTAGCGAGTATGGTTAAGTTTAAAAAACCTTTGGTGGATATGCACGGATGGTTGCAGGTAGTGAGGAAAAGAATACAGAGAATTTCGTGTTGTTTTCTGTTCTTGGAAATTTTACTCTCTTTTAAGAACATTCAAAGAGCTTCATATGTGAAATTACAGCAAATGGTCAGGTCTTTCTTCGAAGTCATTGATCTAAAGAGCACTTCTCAGTTTCCTGACTGCATTGGATGTTAGTCTCCCGTTTTAAAAACTAAAACGTTTTCATTCTTTAGCATATTGTTTTCCTGTGACCATTTTTTTTTCTTAACTGGAAAACCTCTCCAGTTTTTTCACATCTTTGAGAACTTTCCAGTCCTTACATGATCTTTCATGTATTGTAACAATGTATACTTTAAGAAACTGTTCTTCGGAGACATTAAAACAGCTGCAGCTCTCAGGGATTTCTGCTAAAGAAAGAATATCTTAGATATATATCTAATGTGTTCTTCCTGTCATTATTTTGGGAGGGAGAAGTACTGTGAAGACAGTTAAATTACTCTTCATATGTAAAAGCTTGGTTATAAAAGAATTACCAACTGCTTTTAAGGCTTTCTAGTATACCAGTGAATAAGATGAATGTGCTTTATGGACATTTATGAGAGTTTTAAATTTCCAAGTAACATCCATTTTGGAGAGATGCTTTTGCGTACCCAAGGATTTGAGGTTTCCTGGTCCCTTTTTAAGATGCCTTCATTATGGGAAAAACAGGTATGTAGGTGAGCCTTGTCACTGTGATATAAGCAAGTTACACAGTAACTCCTAGTAACTCATAACTGTGCTCATCTAGTCCAACACCCCTGACAGGTGATGTTTCTCTGGCAGGGGTGTTGGACTAGATGATCTTTAGAGGTCCCTTCCAGCCCCTACCATTCTGGGATTCTGTGATTCTCTCCAAAACTTAACATTGTGAAAAATAAAAATCTAAGCTATTCTGATTTGCTTCCTCTTTGAAGCTCTTTTCTTCCTAACACTTGTAACATATTGGGGATTTTTTTTGGTTTGGTTTGGTTTTAATCCATGCAGATTCAGACCTCTGGGCCAAACACTTGCTTGTTCTTTGTATGCTCTTTTTATTGTCAGTCTGTGTCCCAGCCATCTCCATGGATTTTACTATGTTTTACTATCTTACCAGTTTTACTGTGTTACAGACAAATTGTCTAAAATCATTCCAAATTCAAATGTTAGACTTCTTTATTTCCAAATTGTGATTAAAGCAAAAGATATACGGACTGACAAATAGAACTATCGTTGTGCATGTGAAAGTATATTTCTCTCATCAATGTGTCATCATTTTAGGAGTGGAACACAATGAACCCAATTTCCTGATTATGTGAAAATTGAGTGTATCATTCAGTTTCTAGATTCAGTATCACATATTGTTTTGTTTTGTCCATACGTATTGAGGCTATTCACGTATGACATTTATACTAAGTGTCCAAATTAGGTTTCATGGCTCTTAGGACTAACATATGTGAACATTGAATAAGTAGTTCTGTTAATCCTAGTACATGTAAGACAATTCCCTCACTTTGTTGTCTGGTGTTCACACTATGACTGACATCATCTACCAGGAAACCTGGTAATTCTTGCCCAAGAGCTTACCATCTAGGATATAGCATTTTATAGACAGATGAGACAAACAGGTTAGAGTGAGGTGGGGAAAGTGTGCTTAGACAATTTCTAGCCAGCAATAAAAGTCACGATATATTTTTTTCTTGCCATTGTCATGTTGCAGTTCATTAATAACTTGTTCTGATATTTATTTTCTTAAATATTAATTTCAGAGCAATGCACATTTTACAACTTTATGGTAAGTGAAGAAACTAGAAAACATGAACCTTAGTGTAGATAGAGTTGTTAAGGTCTCTATATTTAAATTATCTGTTCACAATCTACTCATAGTTCAGGACTTACAGTTAAACCATAGAAAATAACCTGAGGCAGATTAAGTTCAGATAAGTTTTTGAAATAAAAGTTTGAATTTCTGCTTAATGTTATCATATAGCAGTGTAAAATAGGCTTCAAATTCAGTAATTAATACTGTAAAAATAACCATCTCTAAGGGTCTCTCTTTTATTTTTCCTGAAATTGTCCTGCACAGATTAAAATTGCTTGCCCCACCATCTCCACCTCCTTTCAGGGAGAAGCTAAGGTAAAAATTCTTACTGAACCCTTAGGGTTCAATTTACCTGAAAGTAGCTATGACCTTCTGTACTGAGCAAGTCTATAAAAAAGCAGCAGGTGGTGTCTTCATGGCAGTTTGACCTATTCGGCTGCAAGGTTACTTGGCATGCAAAGTACACTTTTGTTATACTGAGGCAGGGCAATCTGGTCCTGGGGAGAGGAAAAACAAAACAGGACTGTGTTGTCAGAAATGAAAGAAGCAGAGGTTTTACAGATGCTATTTAAGGAAACTCTATTAATTTATTTAATAGAATAAAGCTAACCTAGAGAATCTCTTATGTCCATAGCAAAAATATAGATTTTTAAGAGGGATATGTAAATTTATAGCTCTGCATGGATAACTACTACTACCAGTAAACCAGAGCAGGAATGGGGGTGCAACATCACTTACAGCTATGACCTTTGATGGGCCTGATCTAAAACATTACAAAATTAGGAGGAATCTCTTTTCTTATTTAATGGGCTTTTGCCATAGTAAACTTGCCTGTTTGAAGATCAGTGGCAGTGCCAAAATATAACATTAGAGAATTAGGTCCAAAGCAACTCTTCTTAAGCTGTTTTTATGGTAGTGAGTCTTGTTGTTGTCCAATTACAAAAAAAAAAAAGAGTCCTGAAGGAGTGAAGATGTCTCCTGCAGTTTGAATTCTTTGCATTAAATGTCCTGCATAAAATGTATTGTAAAAAACAAACCAAAACATCTCACAGATTTTTTAGATGGATTTGGCATGTGATCTTTGTCACTGCCTGTACAAATACAGTAACTATACACTCAAATGGCCTGATTATTTGCAGAAGTTTTACACTTCACTTAATGGAACTTTACATAAGCAGTTAAAGCATTTTATATATAACTGTTATAAAGTATAGCTTTCAACTAATGAGAAGGAGTATCTTTTGTTCTTTGTCTTGTTTCCCAGAGTTCCTTTTTTTTACCCAGTACTTTTTTCAGATGGATTACATGATTATTCCACCAGATTTTGAACTTCATTGTCATATCTTACCCATTCCAACTTATCTCACTGAAAATAAGAATAAATATCTGGACCACTTTAATTTTGACACGTTATTAATGCCTGAGCTGCTGGAATCACAGGATTTACATTTTTTACAGAAAATCAGTATTCTGGTCTAGTAGAGCTCCCTTCTACTTCTCTGAGGGGGGGGGGGGGAAGCAAATAAGCAATATAAAAAAGATAAGGAACTGACCATAGTGATGCAGTTGCTGTGGACAAAGGAAGAAGAACAAAGTAGCTTGGTTTGATCATTGTGGATAGTTGTACATAATGGCAATTACTTTACTTTCTCAATGAGTTTTGTTTGCTGTTTACTTATCAAGTATCAGAATTTAGTATCATTAAGAATAAAGGAAAAGAAAGTGGCATGAGGATGTATTTTTAAGAAACCTTTAAAATCAACATCACTGCTACTAAACAAAGCTGAAGTACCGAAAATCCTTTAAAAAAAAACAAAAAACAAAAAAACAAACAAACCAAAAACCCACAAGCAACAACAACAAAAAAATCAAAGTACTGTTAACTAGATACCTAATTATTCAAATTATGTTGCTCCACTTATGTGATTATATTAAACTTATAACAAGGAAATAACTTCGTAAATTAATCCAAAGCAATTTCTTACAGTTATATTAGCTTACAAGCTTTTTTCTTTTTTTAATTTGGTAGTACTAATACAGGTTTCTAAAGTATAACTTCATTATAAGAAAATATTCTATTTACATGGAAATGTTTTACATGGGAAATTAATATTTTTGGCCATAGATTTGAACTAGCATATGAAGCATATTTAAACAAACAAACACAAAACCAAAACAAAAATAAACAAAAAAAGAAACCCCACAAATAAAAAAATAACCAAACAAGCAAAAAAACCCCACAAAAAAACCCCAACGAACAAACAAACAACAAACTTTTGGTTTCTTTTGGCTGGAAGCTGTGAAACTACTCAAGAGAAATACTTGCAGAACTAAGAACACTGCCAAAGCTGATGGGTTCTACATCCCTCTTTGCTGAGAAGTGAAGAAACAATATAATTCTAGGTAAGTTCTCTTTTAGCAAAAGTGGAAAAGAAGTGAGATAAGACAGTGACAGAAGGAATGAATTTGCCACTCAAATCAGAAAATATATGTAGTTTTCTTAGTTGAAAACATACATTTCTAAATATGCCATTTGGTGAATCTTTCTGAGTAAAACATTTAAGATAATGGTATGCAGTAAGATAACACTTTCTAATTATCAGTATTTCACATTATTTTATTAAATATTAAGATATTTTTAACTAAAAAATACTACCTAAGGTCCTTAAAAAAGAAACAACAGTGAGGTCTCTTCATCTCAGTAATTAGAACCACAGTGCCAAATGTTTCCCAAACTGGATACTATACTGATAAAACTTTGCCATAGGTCTATGTATGCTAAAACAGACCTATGTCTTAATATTGGCTAGAACATAGACTTTCCTATAACTCACTCTTCTGCAGTGTAGAATCATAAACTTTTGTCTGGTGACATCTTTTTTTCTCTTCTGTTAGATGTTATTTTTAGGCAAGTATTAGCTTGTTGAAATGAAACTTCAACTGGTGCACAAAACTTTAATACAGAACTAGCACAAGGTAAACTGGTATCAGGGTGGCTTCTTTGCCCTGCCAAAGACGTGTTCTGATAAGGTCTTACCATGTTTTGCCCATATGCATATAGCAACTAATGAAGATTAACACTTAAATAGCATAATGTTAATTCTATAAAAGGTAGTCACCAGTGAAGAAGAGAAAACTATATCACTTCTATACACCTTAGCTCCACTTGAGTGTAACATATGCTAAACTGCAAGTATGTTTGATAAAAAGGGTGGGTAATTACATAAAATTTCATCAGCAAGAAATGATCTTATAAAGATTCTAGCTCCAACAGAGGTATCAGTATCTTTTTAGTTTAGTCACCATTTCCTTAAGGTTTCTGGGCATGAAATCCAAGTCCTCAAACACTGGAAGTTCCTGACATGTAAATCTAGATAAAGAGACCTAAACACTTGCAGAAACTTTACAGGTATTTTTCTGCTTCTGAACAGGAAGTCTGGTAGACCTTTCTGAAGACTGTCTATTAGTTGTGTTCTATGAAAATTGTACAGTTCTATGTACATTGAGTGTTGGTTTTGTTGAGCAATTATCTTCAGAAAGGAAGGGCAAGGCAAACAAGACTGCCTCCAGTCTAAGTTTGGGGAAGAGTGTCTGGAAAGCTACCTGGCAGAAAGGGACCTTAGACTACTGCTCACTGATCTACAATTGGCTGAATGTGAGCCAGTGGTGTGCCCAGGTGGCCAAGAAGGCCAATGGCATCCTGGCTTGTCTCAGAAGTAGTGCAGTCAGCAGGAGAAGGAAAGTGATTGTACACCTGTACTCGGCACTGGTGAGACTGTACCTTTAGTACTGTGTTCAGTTTTGGGCACCTCAATACAGAAAAGGCATTGAGGTGCTGGAGCAGGTCCAGAGAAGGGCAACTAAGCTGGTGAAGGATCTAGAGAACAAGTCTTAAGAAAAGCAGCAGAGGTAAACATGGCTGTTTAGTCTGAAGAAAAGTAGGCTGAGGGGAGACCTTATCACTCTCTACAACTACCTGGTAGGAGGCTGTAGCAAGGTTGGTGTCAATCTCTTCTCCCAAGTAACAAGTGATAGAACAAAAGGAAATGTCCTCAAGCTGGACCAGGGGAGGTTTAGGTTGGATATTAGGAAGAGGTTTTTTCACCCCAAAGGGTTGTCAAACATTGAACAGGCTAGCCAGGGAAGAGGTTGAATTACCATCCCTGGCCATGTTTAAAAGCCATGTAGATACGGTGCTTAAGGACATGGTTTAGCAGTGGACATATAGAGTAGGGTTAATAGTTGGACTCAATGACCTAGATGATTTTATGATTCTATGGACAAGATAGAATTCTGCTTCAAAGGGGAGGTGATGGTGGAAAATTTCTAACGGAAAAATAGGAGGAGGTATTCAGAAAGAAGAATTTATCCCATGAGTAGGCAGAGAATTCTTGATGAAGCTTGAGAATAAACTAGTTGTTTGGTGTCTACAGACTATGGCTATTGGCCTTGTGCTGTCAAAGCAGTAATCAACCTGTGGGAATTTGTGTGTGTGCTTTCATGTTGCAGCAGTTTATAAGTCAAATAAGAATATCTGCTAAACCTTAGTTAAAGTTAAATCATGTATATCCACTCACATTTTATTGTCTATTCATGAAATAAGGAAGCAAAGAACTTTTAAGTCTATATGCCTTCTGTTTTCATCAGTGACAATTACTTTGATGACCATGATAAGCTCTCCAATCTTAAGCACTATGTCTACATGGCTCTTAAATACTTCCAGGGAGAGGGATTCAACCACTTCCCTGTGAAAACTGTTCCAGTGCCTGATAAACAATTCAGTAAAGAAATTCTTCCTAATATCTAATCTAAACTTCCCTTGGTGCACTTTGAGGCTATTTCCTCTTGTCCTATCCCTTGTTACATGGCAGGAAACATATCCCTCAGAACCACATTGATATGCCTTTTAAATACCTCCAGGGTTGGTGACATCACCACTTCCATGGGCACCTGTTCCAGTGATTTACAGCCCTTTTGGTGAAGAAATTTCTCCTCGTGTCCAACCTAAACCTCGCCTGGCACAACTTGAGTCATTTCCTCTTGTCCTATCGCT
>JAAGNO010012649.1:0-10309 GCA_033439905.1 Ceryle rudis | reverse complement strand
TATTGAAAAAATTATTCCCAACATTGTTATTTCAAGAATTAGGTTAGCTCCAAGGAACAAGAATGTTTCCTAGCCTTAATAATTCTAATTTATCTAGGATTTCTACAAAGAACCCCAGTACTTCATTATCTGGTTACGAGAAAGTTCAAAACCTTCTATGTTGGAGAAGCCAAGATTAGAAACAAAATCACTGAGGAAAAAAAATCCATATCAGCTATTTTTTTTTTCTACAAATGTACATACCTGTACCAATTTTAATATGTCCAAAAAGCTTTTCTCTCTTGAGAAAAGTGTGTCTTCCCTTCCAGAAGGGACATAAAAATTCTCAAGTATAAGCTCTGAAGCAACATGAAAAAAACTTGGAAAATACCACAGTGAAATAAAAATCTCAGTAATTTTGAAATAGGGTTGTTTAAATCATATTAGAATGTTAACAGAAAAATCTCTGAATCTTTTGAATTCTCACTATACAAGAAACATTGGATTTTGTCTTATTCTACCTATAGATTTATATTGTGTTCACTCCCATAGCTTCTATTTCAGAATTACATTTGAAAGTATACATTCTTTTTTTTCAGGTCTTTTATCTGTTGCTATTTAAAATCTTGTGTTCAGAGTTTAATTTAGATATATTCATTGTCTTTTTTGTTCTTTGTTTTTGTGTATCTTGGTATCTGAACTCTCTACTGTATACAAGTTATTGTAACAGTGTACCGTTAGTTTTATTTATTACAGCACAAACTTCCTAGAGCTTTGACCTTTTTCTATAAATTGAGGTGCAATATACATGTTTCTTATACTTGGAGGTTTTTTTATTGTCTCTTGCCTGGAAGCTATGTCTAAACAATTTTTCAATGACAGATTTATTTGTTCTAATAGTTTCCTTTGCATTTAATGTGGATTTAACAAAGAGTGAGAGGTATAAAGCTTAGATGTGAACCACCTTTGAAATTCCTTGATCCTCCCCATATACGAATGACTTCATTCAAGAAGGAAAACGCTGTCTCTTTATGGAATCTGATCAGTAAATGTGAAGACCAAACACGTGGAAGACAAAACAATGTCCTCTCATCTAGGTGTATTACCAGAATGGTCAACAGCCTTGTTTCACTCTATTCTAAATTTCTTAAAAGACAAAAAATGGAGAGCTTTTGAGAGAGAAGTTAGCCTTAACACTATGAATTAAAACATTTTATCGACTCTTATTTTATATTTCAAAAATATAGTCTTCATATATATACCTATTGTAAGTATCTTTGTAATTTCTTCAGTTTTTTAACATAATGACACTTCCATTCATGCACATTTCCTGGGGAAATCTTTAGCTTTTTTCCTCTTTTCAGCTGAACTTTGAGTGCTCACCATCTTTGTGTTATTGTTTTCTTTCATTTCAAGGAGGAAAAACTAGTCATTTGTTAGCATTGTAAACTTACCAGTCCTTCAGAATGTTTCTATATTTTATCTTGCTCAGTTTAAAGGTAAAATACCCTCAAAACTTGTAACACCTACAAGATCAAACTTTACAACAAAACATTATTTGTTTAGAATTATCTAGCTGTTAAGGATGGAAGGTTTGAATATCCATGTGTTTTACTTAGCTGAGGAGAGAGATAAACTGGAGGAAGAGCCACCCACAGTCCTGTGAGTTGATTGATTTTTCTCTAGAGTTCAGATCTGAAGCATTTTGTGTAATCTTTTTCCTGTTTGTTTGTTTTTGTTTGTGGTTTTGTTTGTGTTGTTTGTTTGTGTTGTTTGTTTGTGTTGTTTGTTTGTTTGACTTGTTGGGGGTTTTTTTGGTGGTGGTGGTGGTGGTTTTTGGTTAGTTGCTTTTTTATGTGAGCAAAACAAGCAGAAAGGGAGAAGGACGGAAAGATAACACTTCTGCCCTTGAGAAAGAGTAGTAAGAAGAAGGGACAGACCTGTAGCTTCAGAACAGGTAGAATGTGAAGGAAAAAGACTCCTCCACCTAGAGTAGCATCAGAACCAGACAAGCCTGAAATACAAGTCAATATCAAGAGAAAGAAGCAGGTGGCAGTAGTTGGACACTCCTTCATGTGGGGAATAGAGGCCTGTGCCACTTGCTGTCTAAGGAGACTTGTTGCTTGCCAGTGGCTCAGATAGCAGATCATATGAAGAGACTGCTCAGCCTTGTCCAGCCCTTGGACTACTATTTGTTGCTGTTCATCCATGCGGGCACCAGTGGTACTGTGAGGGGAGATGTCAACCACATCAATAGTGGTTTCAGAGTTCTAGGTGTGAGGGTGAAGGCCATGGGAGCCCACATAGTTTCTCCTCAATCTTGATGGTAAAAGAGAAAGTTGTGGTTACAAGTTGTGGGTAATACAGGTCAAAAACTGCTTGCACAACTAGTGTCATTCAGAGATTTGGCTTTCATATCACATTACCCTTTCTGATGATTGAGGGGAGGGTGTTTGAGAGGAAAGGGGTTACATTCTACTCAAAGTGGCATGGTTCAATTTGTAAGTTTTACTCAGAATATCATGGTATCATCCATTTCATACATGTTCTACATGGCCAGTGCACAAGCCATTTAAAAGACAATATATCTCATCTTTTATTTGTACACATGCTACCCCCTCAAAGAAAAATATCTCCATCAGACCTCTTGACTGTGAAACCCCTGTGGGTTTCAATTGCAGAGGCACTGGCAGTGCTGCTTCAACAGAATATTGATGCTTGTAAGTGACTGAGGACAAGAGAGCAGTGAGTTTGCGGAGTTACCACAGAATTGATCTGCTGTAACCCTAGGATCTACATAAACAACAATATATATTTATAAAATAAGACAAAATAATTTAACAAGTAAATTATCATGTAAATATTGATTGAGCCACCAGAGTCAAAGGGTAGTGATCATTGGCTTGACATCATCAGTGACCTGTAACAGATGGAATACCTAAAGAGTCAATGCTGGGACCAGTAGTGTTGAATATCTTAATCAATGATATGTATGATAACACAGAATTCACCCTCAGCAAATGTATGAATATTACTATATAAGGGCTGTGGCTTCAGAGGAACTTGAAGAAAGATGACAACTGTGCCAACAGAAATCTACTGAATTTCAGTAAGTAGAATGTCAAACTTCTACATTTTAGACAAAATTAATACTGTTCAGCAGTACAGGTTAGAATACCAACTGGCTAAATAACCCTGTATCATGCATCTAGGTATGCCCTTTTATAATCTCCTTGTCTCCAGTTCCTTGAAGTTTAGACATTATGTAAACCAGTGGTGTAATCTTTGTGTAATCCTCCTGGAAAAAAGTTGTAGGTAACTTCTAGGAGCAGAACTATCTTTGGAGTTGACAATATCCTAAAGCTTTTGTTCCTTTTTTGGTTCTACAGAATTGGAAATGTGTGTGATATCACAACTGATGGCTCATATTCATTACAACCACTTGATAGAAGAGGCACTGTCCTAAACTGGGCCTGGGGGAATTTCATAGATTACTTATTAAAATACAAAGTCCTGCAGTAAATCTTTAACACCAGAAGCTTGATTCAAAGACCACTGAAAGCAGTGCACAAGGAACAGGAGTGAATTAAATTCCATCTTGGTGTCAGTTCATTATTTATATACACAGAATGATCAGTAAATCTGTAGCAGTAGCCAAAAAGGTGTATATGTGTACATTCATATGCAAAAGGAGGAACATAGTCAGAAATTTACTGAGGAACTATGATAGGAAATCAAAATAATCAAATTACATCTATATGACATCTCAGAAGTAGAATAGTAAACATGAGACTTTTAGTGGAAATATTTCTTGTGAGTTCCTGATTGGAATGAGTCTTGGCCCTTTAGTTGAGTAATAGATGATATTCTTCTGAAGAGATAAAGAGGGCTGGTGATTGATGTACACTGATCTGTGTCAATGGATTGGATAAGGAAAGCAAGGAAATTATTTTCTAGTGTAACTAAACCTCAGTCATAAATCTAGTAATTTGTAAACTGTAATTCATGATAGGAAACTCCATACATTGTTTCTCAAAAGAACTTGGAAATCACAGGGAAAAGTTAACTGAGCAAAAATTTCCCAGCATGACACTGACCAAAGGGGCTAATATATTGTATAAACAGGGCAATACTGCGTGTCAGAACAGTGATTTCATAATCTGCATATTTGATAGCATTGAATATGTTGGATTATCTGTAGCTAACATGCAGGAATTATGTGAGCCTTGTGGTAGATGATGCATGTTCCTGTGCTACTGAATCATGAGACTGTTGTATGACAAGGATAAATGTATGAATGGTAGAGGAAAAGGAGTAACATCGCATAAAAGTACTACAATCAATAACAGACGCAGGAAACTCAGAGAGAGATGTGGAGTTTATAAGGAGAAAATCAACATTATCCTGTTAGCCAATGTGGTCCTCTAGAGACTACCTCTAAAAAATCTAGCCAATATGGTCTAACTAAAGGGCCAAATGCAACATTTGCAGTGGTGGTAAGAACAAAGGAATCCCTAGCAATTCCCACATTTTCCAGATCCATCAGGCTCCTGTATCCTTCCAGGAGATCTGTTCACCCAAAGCACTTCGGTACAGTGACTCTGTAGTCTGGCAGTTCATATTAGCTGGTCAGGTTGATCTCCACTTCTTCCTATAGCTGGCTCAGTATTGTGACCTGGATGAATGGTTTGGCAGCTCTGACAGGAAGACCTCCTTCTGGAGCAGCCACAAATGGCATTTATCTACTGCATCCTGCTCCCGAGTTTTTGTCTGGTCTCTAGTTGGACCCAAAACTATAGATTCTGCGGATCATTCTGGGTGATACTTGTGGTGATGTGCTCAATGGTCTCCCTCCAGTCTGTCTTCTCCTCAGTCCAAATCACCACCTAGGCACTGGGGTACTGCAACATCTGATTCAGGATGGCTGTTATGGTGCAAACTGCCTCCTTTCTCTGGTAATTTGAGAACAAATCAGTAGGGAAGACATGGCTGCTGCAAAACCTCTCATCAGAGGAAAGCAGTACAAGACTGTTAGTCCTTAAGTGTGTGTGAAGATGTAACACATTAGCTTTCTGCCTAACTTCAGCCTTCAACACAGTTTCTGCAGATCACAGAACTATTTTTCTATTGATGGCTCCTATGAGGGATGACAAAATAAGCTCTGAATAGAATAGGTACATGAGGAAATATTAGTGGTACCTCAAAGAGTTGAGGGATGGTAGTTGACAGCAAATATGAAGGCATTTGGTCTCTGTATGTCAAAAAAAATAGTACTTTGTGGTGTCAGAGAAGTTTTTGAAGATTGAAGTTCACTTTCATTATAGGTGTGAGGTATTTTGACATTCACTGAATGGAGAAATTTTTTGGTTTCTTTTCCTCTGGAAGGATTCTGGTGTGTGTGAGTTCTGAAGCTGCTTTAAGAACTAACCCAACACATATTAAGTCAGAAAATTGAGGGATTTTCTTCAAAGCCTCATTACCGCTTCCATCCAGACTGTAAGTGAAGATATAGCCTTAGAAAATTTATTTAAGTCTGGAACTCTTAATACTCATTTTCTAGCTCCCGAGTCACTAGACTGCCCTTGTCTTTCCATCCCTAGCTTTTCTATCTACTGTTGTGAAGGTTAGAAATTATGTTTGATTTTGTGTGTTTGGGTGCTTGCTTGTTTATTTTAAATGTGGTTAGAGTTCATGCAATCAGATTCCAAGGTCAGGGTTTTGGGAAATATACAAAAACTGCAATATCAGGCTACCTTTGTAGTGAATAAATAAGTGCTGTAGGTCTCTTAGAGAAATATCATATCTTTTGAACTCGTATACTTATTGTGCTCTGATGATTGATGACTTTATTGATTTACGATAAATCTAAGAAAGCAACATGTAGATACTGGGTTAAAATTTAAAATGGTTTCTGAAGACAAAACAAACAACAGAAAAAAGAAAACAAACAAAAAAACCCAACCAAACAAAACAAAACCCTCAAAAAAAGAGAAAAGGGGTAAAAAACCCTAAGAGAACCCACTTTATTAGCTTTAACTGTTTCAGGGGGGGAGTTAATTTCTTTGGTTTAATGTTGAGGGTAAATAAGCTTTTCCTGAAGTGCAGGTACGGTCAATATCTATATCTCTATTACATGAAAATAAGGTAGAAGGAAGAAATCAGAAATAGTCAGGATGTAAATTAAGTCTGCCTCTGGGCAGACTTAGATATGCAAATTAAGAATTAGAATATTACAAGGGCTTTTATTAAGTGTTTTGGAAAATAAAAAAATGTGGACCATTTTGTAAGGGTCAGTTCAGAATGAGACATTTGACCACAGAAGTTTTGTACATTTGCAAAGCTCAGAAATTTTTTTTTTTTTTAATTTTCCTTCCAAAGAACAGATTTCATTTTCACACCATTGAAAGATGACATGCAAATATATAAAAATATGTGGAAAGATTGCACATGTATTGAAAGAGCAAACAAATTTGAAAGAGTGCGGATTTAACAGTATATTGGTCCTTCATTCATTTTGCATTTTATAGTACTTAAAAAAAAATAAATCTCATTTTCTCCCTCTTCGTTACAGATTGCATTGGGTTTCCATGGCATGGTTTTAGTACTGGGGGAACAACAGGGGTGGCTTTTGTGAGAAGATGCTAGAAGATTCCCCAGTGTTCTACAGATCCAGTGTCAGGTGGCTCCAAGACAGACCTTCTGCTGGCCAAGACTGCGCTAACCAGTAACAGTGGTAGTGCCTTTGTGAAAACATATTTAAGAAGGGAGGGGAACGAGACACCAAACCTGTACAATTGTAGCTGAAGAGAGGAGTGAGAATATGAGAGAAACAACTCTGCATGCACCAAAGTCAGTGAAGAAGGAGGGGAAGGAGGTGCTCCAGGCACCAGAGCAGAGATTCCCTTGCAGACTGTGGTGAAGACCATGGTGAGGCAGGCTGTGCCCCTGCAGCCTGTGGCGGTCCACAGTGGAGCAGATATCCATCTGCAGCTCATGGCTGATCCCACACTAAAGCAGTTGAATGCAACCAAAAGAGTCTCTGATGCTGTGGGAAACCTGCACTGGAGCAGTGTGTTCCTGAAGGACTGCACCCCATGGAAGGGACCTATGCTGGAGCAGTTCATGAAGAACTGAAGCCTGTGAGAAGGACTCACACAGGAGAAGTTCACGGAGGATTGTCTCCTGATGGAGGGACCCCACTGGAGCAGGGGAAGAGTGTGAAGAGTTCTTTCCTTAAGGAGGAAGGAGTGGCAGAAACAACGTGTAATGAAGTGACCACTACCCCATTCCCTGTCCACCTGCGTTCCTGGAAGGGAATAAGTAGAGAAAATCAGGCATAAAGATGAGCCCAGGAAGAAGGAAGTGGTGTGGGGAAAATCTTTTTAAGATTTTGGTTTATGTCTCATTATTCTGATTTGACTGTTAATAAATTAAACTAATTTCTCCAAGTCAAGTCTGTTTTGCCCATGATGGTTATTGCTGAATGATCTCGCTGTCTTACCCTTATCTCAACCCACAAGCCTTTCATTGTATTTTCTCTTCCCTGTCCAGCTGAGGAGGGGGAGTGTCAGAGCAGCTTTGGTGGACACCTGGCATCTAGCCAGAATCAACCCACCACACACATCGCTATGTACTTACTGCACACAATCAAATTCATCACACTTGTAGAAGAAGGGATAAATATGAAAATAAAACAAGATGTGCTGTATATTGAATGAATTTGAAGAATCACCTCCATTGAAAAAAATTTTAAAAGCTTTAGAGCTTTACAGTGACAGACCTCATAGGCCACACAGCCTGTGTGAAATTGGATTCCATGTGATTATTTCTGGGCAATAATTCAGAGCAAATAACATCAAGAAAAGCTTGCATAAATCCTGACAGAAAAAGTGGATTTAAATCAAACTAATAGGTTGCAAAACATATGAAATATGCTTTGTACTGTGCCTTGGAGACACATGGCCAAATCCATATTCAAAAAGTAAAAACAAACCAGAGTGATTTGAAGGATAAATTACTTGTCATGGTGATCTTTAAAAATGCCAGAATTTAATGCAAAAATATAATCCTAACATTTATTGCAGCAAAAATAAATGTCAACGTATTAGACTTAACTGGCTAAGCCTTGTGGTAGCATTTCTACAAAGTGAAAGGAACATGACAAGTTGTATTTCACATTTATTAGAATGAGATTTGGTCTTCTTTATCATAAGCAGTAGACTTAAACACTTTATTTTAATTTACTTCACAGTATTGAGAAAAACGTTGACTCAGATAAGAAGTGGAATACCATATACACTTTTCTCTGAAGCAATCAATCAATTTTAGAAACTAAATATGTAATATGACAACACTAGAGCTTTGCAGTAGCATACAAAACATAACATAAAATGTTTGTGACATATTGCAGACACTACTTAGAAGCATATCTGTTATATCTAGAACATTGTAAAAGTTACAGTGTACTATTGGTTAGAAGACATATATCTTCATAAAAATGTAAGCACAGAGTATAATAGAGAAGGACATTATTTGAGAGCATCTTTTGACTGCAGGTAGGTACATATCCAGAGACAATAATTGTTCTAATTCCTACTTAAACTTTGACATTGTGTAACACTTGGGTGCACTTCCTTTTCTCCCATTACTTATGACGTTATTTATGCTTTGCAAAGTTTGTTCCTACACGTTATCTTTCCATTACTAACATAATTACACATACGAAACTTAGGCATCATAAAGACTGTCAGTTTTTTAAGCCTTGTTTAATGCTTTTGGGGTTTTAAAAAAGACAATGGCAGAAACAAATACAACATCTGATAATCTTCACATGTTTCAGGGAAGGTTATGTGGTTTATGTAAATTAACTGACTGCAGCGTCCCATCTTTCTCACTCCAGGAGTGGCAATGATACAATCTTGCATGTGCCAGAGCTGCCAAGAGCTGTTTCTGTGTCCAACAAGTGTTTCTGATGGAGGTGGTCTTGTTGGAGCTCCTTGTGAAACCTAGCCCAAGAACTGGGAAGCCTAACTGATTCATGAGATTAGATGAAAGAGCAAAGACTAGGGAGAGGAAAGTGAATGCTGGAAATAATAGGAAGTAGTCTGCAGCAATGTAGATTAGCCACTTATGGGGGTCCAGATAACTGGTCCTATTTACTAAAGGTAATAGCCACAGGTAATAGAAATCAACAAAGTGCTGGTTTTCCAGCAAGTAGGTTAAAAAGATTCTACCTCAAAAAAGAGTGAGATCACATGAGAATATAAGAAAGGATGATTTGAAATCCTTTCTTTTTTTTTTCTTTTTTTTTTTCCCTTTTATTAATATCAACCATGAACATTCATCCTAATCTTTTAATTGAAATAAACTAAACTAAACTGTGTAGGCTTGGTTAGTAAGAGGTATGAGCAGGCTAACTTGACGTGAAGGATTTGTCCAGGGAACTGGATATTTTCATTATCCTATGCAGGAGCTGAGACAAACTTTCTCATTTCTGGTACTTAAAGGCAGAAAAGGTTAGTACAAACTAAGTGCTAGGTTTAGTAGAAAGTTTTCAACCTCCTTCTTTTTGTATAGATCACCTCTCCACACTGCTTTGGCATTTGGCATAGATCAGCTTTGGCTTTCAGGTGTTTTTAATGGATTTCACTCCCAGAAAATATTTTCCATGGAATGCAACTACTAAAAGGGGCACTATGACACGTTATAAACTTTTTATTTTGTGGGAGGCTTGAACATTCTTATATGTAAATACCTCCCTTCCTCCTACTATACATTTATTTCACTATTTGTAGTTCTGACAGATAGAATGTGTGTTCCACCAGTAAAAGTATGTCTTTTAAAGGTTGACATTACAAACCTAAGAAGTTCCAGTACACATTATTCACATAAATAACTATATGACACAAAAGTATATGCTATATACTCCATATATTAGTAGACTAAGGAGATGAGTAATCTCTTATTTGAATGATAAAATGTACAATTTCACATTCAATAACTCTGAAATATGGGCTGTGAAAATGAGTTGCAGCATACATGGATAATTGCATTTTTATCACAGGTATCACAGGTATCACAGGGTGTTAGGGGTTGGAAGGGACCTTGGAGATCTTTGAGTCCAACCCCCCTGCCAAAGCAGGATCATACAATCTAGCACAGGTCACAAAGGAACGCATCCGGGCAGGTTTTGAAAATCTCCAGAGAAGGAGACTCCACAACCTCTCTGGGGAGGCCATTCCAGTGCTCTGTGGCCCTTACAGTAAAGAAGTTCCTCCTCATGTTAAGGTGGAACCTCTTGTGCTCCAGCTTACATCCATTCCCCCTTGTC
>JAAGNO010012648.1:0-30280 GCA_033439905.1 Ceryle rudis | reverse complement strand
CTCTAAGGTAAAGCTGCCTTTTTTTCTTTTTTTTTCTTTTTTTTTTATTATTATTGTTATTATTATTTTTTTTGGCAACTGATGTGCTGCATGTGCCAGTTCAGTTTCTCAGTAGAAATTAAACAAAATATGTTTCTAGAGTCAAAAGAAAGCAACCTCCCAAAATGGGTAATTGCAACTGTAGCCATAAACTGTTACCATTGTCCACTTCAGTGTGCCAGTGCATGTTCTCTTGGGTCACTAGCATCACCCATCGGCCTCCTCAGTGGATAAGGAGGAAGAAGGAGGAACTTCTATATTGTTAAGGTTCTTTATGATGTGTTTAGCTGCCTGTTACATAAATCTTGAGGTTAAAAAAAAAAAAGTGCAGCTTGGAGCTTTTTTTTTTGTCAAGGTCAGTGAGTTAGGGATATCTTATTTAAGCTTTACTTTATGCAGTGCTATTCTGGCTGAATTTATGCAGAGGCTAAGGAGCTTAGATAGCATTTTAGGCAGCAGCATCTATCCAAATTTTGCTATCCTGACTGAGCTCACTAGCATTCAGGCTTTCCTGATTTAGTGGATCCTCCTTGATCTCAAGATTTGGAGTAGGGAGAGAACCTTCTGGAAAAGTGCATGTTCATATATAACCCTTTTCTTTGGTCCACCTGACGAGCCATAAGCTGCAGTGCTGTAGCCTCTAAAAATACAGCAATGCTGCAGTAAAAGGCCAAACCTATTTAGGATGCGTCTTCCTTCTAAAGCTGGAACACTTGTGAATGCTTTCATGTTACAAACACTTTAAAGCTGGCCTGGTAATCTCATTTCCTGGGTTTTTGTGTTTGGTTCATTTTTGTTTGTTGTTGGGTTTTGGTTTGTTTTTTCTTTGTTGCTGTTTGTTGTTTTGGGTTGTTTTTCCAAGGCTTTGGGGTATACCTTTATCCTTCCATCTTTCTAGAAGGACTTGCTGGTTTTTTATTGCTACTGTATTCTCTCCTGTGGTGTACTTTGGGCAGTGTGTTCAGACCTTTTATGGTGGTAAAGGTTTGATAATTGGTTTAATAAGAGGACATGTATATGAGAGACATACAGCTGTTCTTAACAGAAACAAGAAAATCAAAAGTATGTATGTACTGCCTCATAGCAAGAAAATACTTTAAGGACACAGCAGGATAGATCACGGACTAGATGATAGCATAGGTTCATGACTGCCCTTCAGGATATAGATAATGGTAAATGGAGTTAACACTAAAATCTTCATGTTTTGGGGGTTATTTTTCCTGATAAATGAATTTCAGTTTTAGCTAAATATTTTAAAATTAATGTCATGTGAATGTCTCGTTAATTCAGTGACAGCTCAGCTTTTTCAGTAATGTATTTTTTTCTGTCTCAAACCACTAGGAAGAGCTCACACTACCTGTGTTCCATGACTAGAAATGTTTACTTTTTTTTAAGACCCAGGAGTTTTTGATTTTCTAGCCTCTGTTGATGATGGTTTGTGATAACTTTCATATGCGTAGCAAAAATGATGTCAATACTTACCCCGAGTCCTTGAAGTCAGAGATAAGTGGATATATTTAGCATTCTGCTCACTGTAGAGTGAATAAAGCTGAAATAACACATTTCAAATTCCTGAAATCCAAATACTTCAGTAGGTGAACCCTCAGATTGTCCCTCTTCTGTAGGGTGATACACAGTGAATCAAATGTCAATTGTAATTGCTATGTAAAAGTGTAAGTCTTGTTACTATAAGATGTGATGAGGTACTGTGGTAGAACTGGGTGGGGGAGAACCAAATACAAGAACAATATAGGCTTAAATTGTTCTTTGTTTCCTTGCTTTCCAGGTGACAAAGCTCTGGATGGTTACAGTAAGAAAAAATATGTCTGCAAACTGCTTTTCATCTTTCTCCTGGGTCATGACATTGACTTTGGTCACATGGAAGCTGTCAACCTGCTCAGTTCCAATAGATACACAGAGAAACAAATTGTGAGTCCCTCAGTCTTGATAAAAGATAAGCTGTTCTCTCTAATATCCTGCTGCAGCTGTAGAGTCTGTGAAGGACTTTGCTTCATTTCCCCCCCCCCCCCCAGTCTTAAGCCCTTATTTTGTCTCTAGCAGTTATTCTGAAATTTAAACACCTTTTTGCACAGGGAATCTTGTACTAACTGTAAATGTGAAAACATGCACTTTGTATCAATTTATTCCTCTTGTTAAGAAACTGCCTTGAGACTTGTATTAAAAGGTAAGTAACTCGTAGTTTTCAGAATACCTCTTTAAATCTTCCTAAATAAGTTTGTGTTTATCAGGTACGTGACTTACTAGTGTCTGAATAATAAGCCAAGCTTGATTTGCTTCCATTCATCTAAAATGATTTTCTGAGTATATGCTGAAATAGATTGATGAAACAAACTGATAAACTGGGGTAACACTAAACTTACACGTTTTTGTTTACTTCACTTAATCTTTCTAGCCTTAGCTCTGTTATCTAAATATTTCTGCCCATATGTTTGGTATTGGAGAACTGTGTGCCTTGCAGTACTTAAGGCCTTAACAGAAAACATAATTTAAGTCACTTAAAATCAACTTTCACCCTTTTTTTTCTGAACACAGGGATATCTCTTCATCTCTGTACTAGTGAACTCTAACAGCGAGCTGATTCGCTTAATAAACAACGCGATCAAAAATGACCTGGCCAGCCGCAACCCCACCTTCATGGGACTTGCTCTGCATTGTATTGCTAATGTGGGTAGCCGGGAGATGGCAGAAGCATTTGCTGGAGAAATTCCAAAAATACTTGTAGCTGGGTAAGTATGACAAGCCCTGGGCTTATATTCCTTCAAATGCAACACCAATAAACCTTTTCAGCAACTCCGTTCTATTGCTGCAGCTTAATCCGGGCTGAAGAGTTCAACAGCCCTGGGCTTGTGGCGCAAATAGCGACAATTTCCAGCAACCACAGATAGGTGGATATTCCTGAGTGTGGAGTTGCTTGTGCAAGTGTACAAATACAGCGTGGAAATTAGGACTATGGCAATATCTTGAATAGGCCTTTACAGCTTTGTTGTGATCCAGTTTTTGTTCTGTATAAATGTGTGGCAGTGAACACCCCTATGTATGTGTATTTTACTTTCCTTATCTCTCCTGATGAAAAGAAGAAGTAAATGAACCCAAATAGATACTGTACAGGTAGGGGACAAATAGGTTTGTTCTTGTTTGTTTTGTGTTTTTAAACTGAGGTACGATTTGATCTCATGGAAAATGTGTAAGTTCATAAAGAATAGCTGGACTGAACCTTAACTGGGGTTGTGGAGGCTTCTAAACATTTAACTGAGATGGCACCGTATAAACTGCCTCTTAGAACTTTCGCTGCTAATGCTTTATGTGGTTTTTAGCTGTTTGTGCAACATAAAAAATGCTTAATTGTCCCCTTTGTGAAAGGGAGTTCACTGAACTAGAATAGTAGCATGCTGGGCTTCAAATAGCTCATTTCTGTGCCAGCAGCACAGACGGCAAGGTGAATAGGTTTGTGGGTTGCATGCTTGGTGATAACTGTCTGTCTTGCGTGTTAGGTGTAGGTACTGAAGCTGTTGAGTGGTTAATAAGTTGTATCCAATATGCAGGACCTACCAGGAGATCCAGTTTTGGTCACGTGCATAATCACAGAATCATTCTGATTGGAAAAGACCTTTAAGATCACAAAGTCCAAGTGTTAAACCAGTTCTACCAAGTCCACCACTAAACAGTGTCCATCAGCACCGCATCTACATGATGTTTAAACGCACCCAGGGATGGTGATTCTCCCCCTGCCCTGGGCAGCCTGGGCCAGGCCTTGGCAACCCTTTCAGAGAAGAGATTTTTCAGCTATGCAACTTAAACCTCCTCTGGTACAACTTGAGGCCATTTCCTCTTGTCTTATTGCTTGTTACTTGTGAAAAGACACTGGCACCAACCTCTCTACAACTTCTTTTCAGGATATAGTGTGTAATATATAAACTATAATATATTGTATGCTGTTTGACTTGAGTCAGTTCTGAGGAAGCTTGTTGTCTTGACTAGATGAGTTTGTGCTCATCTAATCTATCTAATGATGAACATTAAGTTCTGATAAAGAGTGACATTTCACATCTTTTTTTAAGTTGCAGAGAACCATTACAGAGGCTACTGAACATATATAATGGTTAAAAACTTGACTAGTTAAACTTGGTGTATTTGTTCTTCCTAATTTTGTCCAGTAACTCAGGAAGAATTCAGTGAAGATCTGTTTCAGCTTCTGTTGAGAAGATGCTACTTGGCTAGGGATGCTGAGGCAGTGTAAAGACTGGCATGATGCTGGTCTGCAGATATTGCTGCAACTTAACTACTGTATTTTAAATTCCTGTTTCTCTCTTGCAGAGATACCATGGATAGTGTGAAGCAGAGTGCTGCCTTATGCTTGCTGCGTTTATATAGAACTTCTCCTGACCTTGTCCCCATGGGAGACTGGACATCTAGAGTCGTGCATCTCCTCAATGACCAGCACTTGGTAAATCAGATTCATTATGCTTCTTGGGCCTGTGCTCTGTAGCGAATGGTGTCACTACCACTGTTAAATACACTACTAATTTATTTCTTCTTGAGTCTTTCAAGCAACTAGGTTGCTGTTTTGTTCAGACTTGGTGAACAAAATGGAAGGAGTTGTCCTTTTTTAGTTGCTGTGTGTATTAATATAAAGGTTTTTTACCTTGGAGCCAAAATGATATGCATGAGTTCTTTTTTTTTTTTTTTTTCAGTCTGCAATTGAGTGAATTAATCTTGTGCCTCATGATCCTAAGTCATATTGCATAGGTGTAATACTAATTCTCCTAGACATTTTAAGAGTAGACCTGCACGAAAAATGCAAGGTCTGATTTGTCAGTGCTTGGACTTCTTTGTCCTGTGGTGTCATTCTTATCTTGCTCGTTCAGAAAAACCTATTGTTCTAGATAAAATACTTGATCTGTCTGTTCCCTGCCCTCCCTGTCTAGTTATCTTATAAAAGTAAGGCTATTAAGATGTGTGCTTCAGCAGTAATAGGAGTGCTTTTATCTGCACTAATATAAAATTTTTGTTCTACACAAAGCCCTCTCTTCATGTTGGGTTGTCAGTATTCTTTCCCGGATGATCATCTACATCCTATTTCTTCTGCTGATGCTTCTCTTTTGTAGTAAGCCAGTTTACATCCAAGCTTTATTTTAACATTAACTCTGTTATTTTAGATGTACTATCCAAACACGAGACAAAGCTAATACAGAAATAGCATGAAATATTCTGCAAGCATGTCAGTATCATGGTGTTGAAAGTATCATGGGTTTTGAAGACATGTAATTAATCTGGCTGATGGCCAAATAGGGGGCTTTCTAATGTGGGGCTTTCTCATGGGGCAAACTTAGTTTTGTGCATTAAAAATACTTGAAGTGAAACTTGTTAATGGGCAGCATCTTAAATGGTTACAAAATCGAATGTATTGCTCTTGTGTTCTTTTTTGTTTCTTTTGTTTTGTGTTTTTCTAGGGTGTAGTTACTGCAGCTACAAGTCTGATTACCACTTTGGCACAGAAGAACCCAGAAGAGTTTAAAACTTCAGTCTCCTTGGCGGTGTCTAGATTAAGCAGAGTGAGTCCAGTTGATAACCTTGATAATACTTCACTGTTGCTTAATTGACTCAGCTTTCTAGGTCAGGTTAGCTTACTGTTGCTTATTTATTATGCTTTCTAGGTCAGATTAGTTTAGTGTACCATTAAAAGTGAAGATGATTCAGTTTCGGTTCACAGAGCTGGTTCAGCTAACTTCTAACACTCATTGCTTACCAGGGCAGAACGCTATTAGCTTGCTCAAACTTTCTGGGTATAATCCTTGTCTCCAAGGCTCCAAGTCTACATAGCAAAAAGGTGTCTTTCTGTCTCAGCTACCTGTATTTGAAAGGATCCTCATGATGCAGTTGAGTTTTTAAACCTTATTTTATCTTACTGTTACACCAAAGAGTAGTTGGATCAAAGACTGATTCTGCAAACTTCTGTGCAGAACCCTTCCAAATACAGCACATACCTTTCAACTCTTTCTGAGCTCCTTACAAGATAAATCTTCCTCTTCCCTCTTTAGAGCTGCTGTGTTGTTAACAATCCTAACCATTTGATATCTGTAAATGGGTGTAGGGATTTCGGCAGGGGCAGGGTGTGCAGGGAAGTCTGAAGAGATGTTTCTGTAAGCAAGCATTTTCATGCTGGAAAACTGTCTTGTTCAATTTTTGCCTTTTGGAAGGTATGCAAGACATGGGAGGATACTACTTCACAAATGTGTTTTAGACCCAGATTTGTGTGGTGTTATACCCAAAATTACTTGTAGTTTGGAGAAATTTAACTTCTTTTCACATACAAAGATATTTGTCTAATACTTCAAAGCCAGGAAGCACATAGGCCGTCTGTAACAGAGCAGCAAAAATTAAATTGGAATTTCTTTGAGCAAAGCTAGTGCCAGACTCATGCTTACCTTAGAATCAAAGGGGGAGAAGAAATCCATGAAGAGGGGTACTCCCTCTGAAATCTAATCCAATCCTTATCGCACTTCACTGTGCATATAAACCTCTTCTGTGAGAGCTCAGTGTTCTTTGCTCTGGAGTGCAGATATTACTGAAGGTGTTCGGTGGTCCATCTGCATTTCCAAGTTCACCTATCAGCAGTTAACTACAACACTAAGTTCAGGCTTTCTGTTGGCTGAACCTATGATTTGCTAAACCAAAGTAAGTCAAGCTTCTAGTTAAACATTTTGGTGTTACCAAAATGTCATCTTCATTGTTAAGAAAAGCATGGATGCTTTCAGGAGGAGACTTCTTAGACTGTTCCACCTGTAAAACTGCTTTTCTCTTACTGGGGGACCTGAAGTTGAACTCACAGCATGAAAGCTTGCACCTAATTAGTCTACCAGATTAAACACTGCTGGGGACATAGTTTTGTAAGCCTCTGTCAGAGGTGACCTACAGTGTTCTCTGGGTCCCTCTCATGATTGCGCATCACTTAACTTCGGTAGCTGACCTGCTCTCTGCTTATTTTACAGATTGTAACTTCTGCATCAACAGATCTTCAGGACTACACCTACTACTTTGTTCCTGCTCCTTGGTTATCTGTGAAACTTTTGAGGCTGCTACAGTGCTACCCGCCTCCAGGTAATGCACAAATCGCAGCAGAGGGCCACTCTTGCCGCTTCCAAAGCGCTGCTCTGCTCTGGTGGTACCCTAACTTGGGTACCAATGTGCTTGCAGCAGATTGCTTAAGACCAGGATACTGAAGTCTTTACTCTGAATTGTTCCAGATGCTGGAAGTTAAACAGAAAATAATTTAGAAGGACACGTAGCTTAGAGCAAAGTGTCAAACCAGGCGCGTCTTACAAACCAGTTACAACTGTCTCTTTAAATATTCTTTAATGTTATCAACTCTATTAAAGCCTAGGAATATATTATTATGCAGATCCCATTTGGCTTTTGTTTTCACCCAAATAGAACTATGGCTTAGAATTCTTTTTGAACTCTATATTAGGGGAGAGTGAATTGTGTTTAATGTATTAGAGTACTTTGGTTTAATCCAATTTGTGAAGGTGAAAGACCTATGGCAAGGGTTAGGGTGTTGAGCAAAACGAAGTTGTCCAACGGCTTGTTCTTCTCCAGAAGACCCTGCGGTACGTGGTCGTCTAACAGAATGCTTGGAAACCATTCTTAACAAAGCGCAGGAGCCACCGAAGTCAAAAAAAGTACAACACTCGAATGCCAAGAATGCTGTGCTGTTTGAGGCAATAAGCTTAATTATACATCATGACAGGTGAGCTTTGAGAACACTGCTGTTAGGAGAGGATTTTTTTTTCAGTTAAAAGCTGTCGTTTTGTCTTGAGTGCTAAATAATTTTACTGGGGTGGAGGCAGGAGGAAAATAGAATATGAAGGTGCTTGCTAGATTGGAACACAAACACATCAGTGGAACTGAACAGTATTAATGACCTACGTTGTGGTCAGCATATTTTTTTATTGCTTTGTTTCTTGCCTTATTTTTTTGGTGTTTTGTATTGACCTCACTACTCTAATCCAACAGATACTTGCTCATGGTACCTGAATTTTAATTTCACCAGTAGGGCATTCCAGCAGACACTTGGAGGTGTTTTAAGAAATTTCCACTGCAGCAATAATATTCTGTATTGGGTGTTCTCAAACCTGTTGCTTTTAACCCTTTCTCTTGTTCTGTGCAGTGAGCCCAATCTACTAGTCCGTGCCTGTAACCAGCTAGGTCAGTTCTTGCAGCACCGAGAAACTAATTTGCGTTACCTAGCACTGGAAAGCATGTGCACGCTTGCCAGCTCTGAATTCTCACACGAGGCTGTGAAAACACACATAGAAACAGTTATCAATGCATTGAAGGTAAATATTACAAGTGTGCAGTCTGTTTTGAGTGTTGTCTTCTCTTCTGCATCAATGCCCCCATCCCCACTGCCCCAAGCCCCCCATCCCCAATTAAGCAAATAATTCTTGGGGGTCAGATGAGTTATTCTCAGAAGTCTGCTTTAGGTTTTTCCCCTAATCCCACAAAATCTTGTGGTGCTGGCAATGGTAGAGCTCTGTCTCAGGTGACAGAAGGCAAGCCCACAACTAAACCTGCAGGTAGCTAATTGCCCATGGTCCCAGTGACAATTTGACAATTTGAGCCAGTTTATTAGTGTGTTTGGCCAGTGGTCCCAGTTACCCAGCTCACTGTGTACTACAGACTCATTCACCCTTGTTAAGGTAGTAGTGGAGTGTTCTGAACAAACTCCTCCATCCTTTCAGCACTTGCACAGATTTGAATCTGTAAACTACAGAAACAAAACCTGATGATTTGAATTTTTTTTAATATTATTTAAAAGCAGGAAATTGAGTCTCCAGTGACCTCTTTTTAGGTGACTGAAATTGAGAGTAACACGAGAAACACACACCTTATGTGGTTCATGTTCATTCTGCATCTTCATGTTCATTCTACATCCCAAAGATTACTATGAAAATGCGTTTGTTTTAAACTTGACTATGGGTTATACTAAGCTCTATGTCTTCACTGAGTTGCTTGTGCTTTGCAAGTAAAGATAAAACCATCCTGACCTTTTCTGTGTGTCCTTTTGCAGACTGAAAGAGATGTAAGCGTACGACAAAGAGCTGTAGATCTCCTGTATGCAATGTGTGACCGAAGCAATGCCCAGCAGATCGTGGCTGAAATGCTGAATTACTTAGAGACCGCTGATTACTCTATTAGAGAAGAAATTGTGAGATATCTCTCTTTCCTTCAGCTTTTTTTCATAGCTGGCTTTGGCACCATCTGTATCATTTATCGATTGAGATGCTGGCTAGTCTGTGATAGAGATTCTTTCTCATGGTAGTTTAAAAACAAACAAAACCCAAAACCTTAAGTTTGTAGTCTAATAGCAAAGACTGTTCTTTGTTGGGGGGGCTGGGACAGGACCTTGGAAACTAGGGAGTTTTAAAACTAATCTTGCTTTCAGGGTATTGCATATAGAAAGTGAGGTGAATTTTATCGATGCTTGAGCAAATACAGCCTCTAGATCTGAGGGTTATGTCCTACACAAGTCAACTATTTAATAGCTTCAAAAACTGCTGTGAGAGAGGCTTATTTGTAGATAGAACTTCATACTTTGTATTCTGTGAGCACATTCAGTCTAAGGATTCCCAAAAACAATACTTTATCATACCTCTCTTAGCTGATTATATGTATCCTTCCTCCCAGCAGGAAGAAAGTTCAAAAATTGAAATACTTAACAACCTTCCCAGAAGAGTAGCCAAAACCTGTACTTACGGTAGTTACTCAGCTTAGTTAGGTGCTGAAGTTTCTTGATTGGAGAAGGTAACATAGACAGTGTTGTTTGACTTTTCCTCTTGTACTGTCTTGTTCCTGTTGAGAGTCTACTCTGACGGGCAGATAATGTGGATTTCATTCTGTTTATTTTCTGCTCTTAAAAGAATAGGTCAGTGTAAATGCAACTGATAACTAATGATGTGGAGGTCTCTTCCCATGTCCAGGTTCTGAAAGTTGCAATTTTAGCGGAGAAGTACGCAGTGGATTATACCTGGTATGTGGATACCATCTTAAATCTGATTCGCATTGCTGGTGACTATGTCAGTGAAGAAGTGTGGTATCGAGTTATTCAGATTGTCATCAACAGAGATGATGTTCAAGGGTATGCAGCAAAGACTGTTTTTGAGGTGAGAATGACTTTTCAATTCACTTTCAACATGAGGTAGGGATTAAGCAAGCCCCACGTGTTCTACCAGCTGTGTGTGATTCCCCATGTCAGGGAGGAGTAAAAATCATCCTCAATATTCCAGCAAAACGCTGCTGAAGTGTTGTGTAAAACCAGCTTCACAGACTTTGAGCCCGAGAGTGTATGAAGTTGATAAGAAGATGCTCTGGCTTAAGTCATGTAGAATACACCTTCTACTCCTCTGGTTTTGGTGAGGGAGAGCAGGGTGGGTTATGCTGGATTTTTGTGATTTTGGTGGATGATGTTGAGTGGATGGTATAGTAGGGAAATGATATTACCTGGAAAATCACTGAAATCTAGTAAAAATAGAAGACACTTTACAGGATGGCTTGCATTTGGTTTAGATCAGTGTTTTCCTTCATGCAGGAATGCAAAACACTTAAAATGATACCTTGATGATTCTTCTGGAAGCACATACCATTTCCTTCAGTTCAGGCTCTGATAAAACTGGCATTTGAACTATAAAATGAGAAAACGTTCAAATGTCTGCTGCTCTTGCTCTTTTTCTGGATTCTTTATATGGGCTTTCCATTTTTATTTCCTTTCCTGAACGTTTAAGCTGACTTTCAGAACTCATCCCTGCTGTGTGTTTCTTCATACTCAGTAGAGACCGTATTTTTATTTTGGACAACATCATTCTTGCAAAGTTTAAATGAAGGGTACGAATATCTCAGAAGTCTACATTGCTGCTAGATAGGCCTAAGAGAGCTCTTAAGCAAGGAATGCTTAGGTTAGGGATTCTTCTTGAAAATCATACCACCTATCATGCTTTTCTCAGAAGTGCCCTATAGTGCCTAGGCCTACAGGCTGCTCTTACAGGAAAGTAGATTAGGAAACTGGGCATGGAAATGACAAAAAAAAAAAAAAAAAATCTTTTCTGATACCGTGGATGGTATTCATGTGTTCTTACAGGCCCTTCAAGCTCCAGCATGCCATGAGAATCTTGTAAAAGTAGGTGGCTACATCTTGGGAGAATTTGGAAATCTGATAGCGGGTGATCCAAGATCAAGGTAAAACACTTTCTAAAATACTGACTTGAAGTCCTAACACTTTATAGAAAGAATCTGTTGTCTATTTAATAGTCCTAAAGGTCATTTAACAAATAAATTAGTTCTTGCTAGAAATGCATTAAGAATTATCATGTCTATAAAAACTGAAAAGTATTTTTCTTCCCATCTTTTAAGTCCCCTCATCCAGTTCAACTTGCTACATTCCAAGTTTCACCTGTGTAGCGTTCCCACCCGAGCTCTGCTTCTGTCTACATACATCAAGTTTGTGAACCTGTTTCCAGAAATCAAAACTACAATTCAAGATGTGTTGCGCAGTGACAGTCAGCTAAAGAATGCTGATGTTGAGCTGCAGCAGAGAGCTGTTGAGTATTTGAGGCTCAGTACTATTGCCAGTACTGATATATTGGTAGGTACAAAGATTTATTTATTGACTATTTAAATTGTGTAGAATTCTTTAGCTGTGTCTTCTGTCAACAAGTGAACTCCATTAAACGTTACATCAAATCTTAATGCAGGATTAAGGATCCACAATGTGGGAGCTGATTCTTTTAGTCTACTTAATTCAGCTGCAGTCATACTTAATTTAGAGCTAAAATCAAAATTATTGTTGCTGTAGTGGGACAGATGACTGGTAAAGCATGCAAACCTGGGGCTGGGGAGCCAGGGAAAGCTGGCCTAGGACATTCAAATACCAAAAGGCTTTGTTGTGAGGCCTTACTTGGTAGGCAGGAAAATTATTATTGTGCTGATTTTTTTTTTTCTTTCTTTTTGTCTCTCAAAATTAAGTGTTATAACCTGATGCCCTCAGGTCTGGGCAGAGCATGGCACACTTAGCCTGGATGGACAGCTCAAATGCTTAGGTCTGACTAGATCCTTGAGTAATCTTTCTCTTGGTTTCAGCCTAGGTCTGCTTGATTTAAGGACTGTTAGATCTTCTATGTTCTAATTTAGTTTGTTTAATAGTGCTGTACTAGAGAAATGATATGCTCCTGTTCTCTTAACTACTGTGGGAGGACTTCAGCAAGTTTTGAATAATTTCTTGGTTTGTTTGTAAAAAAAGCTCCATCAGTGTACAATAAACTGCAGAGTCATTTTCTGTGTGAATAATTACTTCTGCTTTTGCCTTGTGCAATCTGTAAGGGTGTATCTTGTCAAAGACTCATAGGAAAAAACAACCATCTTCTAAGTTTAACTAATATACTGGTTTGTTTGGTTTGTTTTGTTTTGGTTTTTTTTGTGATAAGGCTACAGTGCTGGAAGAAATGCCTCCCTTTCCCGAGAGGGAGTCTTCTATTTTGGCTAAACTCAAGAAGAAGAAAGGCCCAGGGACAGTTACTGACCTGGAAGAGATCAAAAAGGAGAGGAGCTCTGATATGAATGGAAGCGCTGAACCTGCCGCTGTCAATGCCAGTGCTGTTGTGAGTTTAAAAGCTCTTATTTTGCTCGTGTAGATGGTTTGCTTAAAGTGGCTTTTTAGGGGTTTAAAACTTCTCATATCAACTGTAAGGCTATGGGTGTTTGCTATAAAGTAGCAGGGGGACATGCAGCTTCTTTCCCCCACTGCTTGCTTCGATGCAATTTTCCTTTGGAAATCTTACGTAAATGGGCACAAACTGTCTGCGGGCATAAAAAAAAAAATCCTTTTTATGTTGTTACTTTGAGTACTGTAAACTTAGAAATGGGAATTTCCTTGCTGGTGAAATTGCGGTGAAAGTGAAATGGTAAAATGTAACATTTTTAAAAGATACAACTTGAATTTCAAAGTATCAGCTCTTCTGCTGTGTCTGACATGGTAGATACTTTGCATCTTGTTTCAGGTTGTTACTGGTTTTACTAGAACTTGACAACACTTGACTTAACACGGATGTCCTTAAATCAATATAATGTTGTTAGTGTTTATTTGATGGTACTGTTTGAGTTCAGTTATGGCAAACGAGGCCACAGTCTTGTTCCTTTTGAGCTGAAACTTCTCATTTTATTGTCATTTTAAAGCTGGTAGGATGAATTACTCCCCTAATGTAATCCTTGTTTCTGGTTTTAATGACTAGTATAACTTGTAATTACACTTGAGATGTACTAGTAGATTACCTATGAGGAGGAAATATCGTAGCACACTCCCTGCTCAGTTCATTAAAGCATAATCCTTTAACTCTTAGTCATCACACTGTGTAAGAGTTAGATGTTCCAAGTGCAACATCATCTGAATGGACAGAAATAGCTTTCCACCAGAAAAGCTGCCAAATTCTCTTTGCATGCATGACTGAGGTGACTGGTGGTTAAAATTGCACGGGGCTTTATGAGCTTTGCTTTATGGGTTGCAGCCATGTAAGAAACTGCTATGTTACTTTCATCAGTGGCTTTGGTGTGACCCTGGCTTAGATGCCAAGAATACGTTCCAAACTGGAGTTCCAACTGTTTGGATTGGCTTCTGTACATTTTTGCCAGGGAATTTTTCATTATACTGCATCGAATTCAGTCTGTGGAGTACATAATAACTTTGGGTTGGCTTACAAAAACAAATTTCAGGCTCAGTCCAAATGCATCTCATGATTCATCTTCAGTGTATCTGGCATTTTGTAGGCTGTTAACGGCTGGTAGATGAACATTTTGTTCTTGCACATGACTTGGGCACACATGGCCTCTGTTGCATGATTCTGTGTCCTGGCTGCTTGATTTGTTCTGTTTGGGGTTGAGGGGGGTCAGGGGGGGATAAAGGTGGTGGCAAGACCCTTACAGTGTTTGCAAGTGGAACTAGCTACAGGCTCTGGTGGGGTTTTTTTGGGTGGTTTTTTTTTGTTTGTTTGTTTTGGTTTTGGTTTTGTTTTTTTTTTGCTGGTTAGGCTTTACATTTGTTTCTAAGGTTTGCCAAGCTTCAAAAAACCAGGAGTAAACTAATAATCAATTTTAAAGATGGTCTGATGTTTTAATTGAGGTTTGTGTAAAAGCCTTTCTTGCTGGATTCTTCATAAAAGAAAAGCAACGTGCTTGAATTTTATTCCCTAGAGTACTTAATCTTCCTTGCAACTAAGTGGGGGGAAACATTGTTGTCTGTCTTCTGCAGAATCAGATTCTGGACAGATTAATCTTTTTTTACTGAACTGTTAGATGGACATAACTCCCCTCCAAGGAAAAAAAGAAAACCACATGACCTTAAGTTGAAACGCAAGGTGATAACTGCATTTGTGAAGCCTCCTACGTACCTTCAAAGCTTGATTTGGGTTGGGGAGAGGCACTTTGCTGTAGCTTAGTTATCTGTCTGTACAAGAGACATCTCTGTTTGAGTTTTGCTGCAGTGTAACACCAAAGTGTCTTGTCTTCCCTAGTCTACTCCTTCTCCGTCTGCGGATCTGCTGGGTCTGGGTGCTGCCCCTCTCACCAATTCAGCTCCCCCACCGTCCTCTAGTGGTAGCCTGCTGGTGGATGTATTTTCAGATTCAGCTTCTGCCGTTGCGCCTCTCGCTCCTGGTTCTGATGACAACTTTGCGAGGTAACTAAGTCACCCTGTAAGGAATCTGAAGAAGAATTTGGCTGTTAAAACAGGATTAGAGAAAAAAAATACATTAACCTTTGGTTTTGTTCCAGCTTACTGAATGCATTCCTAGGTGGTAGCTGTGCAGCAAGAGGTGTTCTTGATCTCTGTGGTGGATGTGCTCTTACTGAATACCTCTGCTCATGGAAAAACTGGGACTGTAGTGATCAGCCCGAGGATGTTAGCCACAAAGTATTGCTCAGTTTTCATGCTGGTTTTGCCTCTTTGCTAAACTAAGCTGCTTGTGCATCTCAATATACCTTGAATTTGGGGGTTATCTGGCCTGATATGAATACATTTACTCTTATCTTATTTCCATAAAGTATTCTTGTGTGTCTTCACTTACGGCAAGCTGATACTGGAACAGTGAGATGGATTATATCCAGAGATACCGGTTCTCACAATTTCAAGATATACTTAAATGGTCCTGCTACTGTCTGACAAACAGGTGTGAAAACAAGGGAAAAAAACCTACAAGTGCTTTTCTTTTATTTTTAAGGGGTATGGATACAAGTATCTTCCTAATTACATCACCTAGCATAGTGGAGGTACAATGTGTTTGTTATTCCCATTAATATTAGAAGCCACTGAGCTACACTCAAATGTTATTTGGCTAAAATTTTGTAAATAGTATAATATCCCAGAGAGAGATACTATTTATGAGAACCTTATAAATACATAAGATCACAGAATGTCTTGAAAAATCTGTCGTCTTACTGGCCAAAGAATGTGTTAATACAGTTGAGGACCAAATTTTGAATCATGCCATGACAAATCTGTAATGCCCTTTAATATGAAAGGACATAAGGAATGAAAATGATCTGCCTGGAACATTGAGACTTCATCAAAATTTTATATTGGGCAATGCATTGTTGCAGGCTTGCAGCAGTTAAACTTGATCCTTAGTTTCTTGGGGAAAGCAATGAGTTTGTGTGTTTGTCTTTGGGTGGTTTTTTTTTTAATCATGCTACACCATATCAAGACTTAAAAAAAAAAAAAAAAATCAAACCTCTAGCAAGCTTGTGTTGCTTCTTAAAGAGGGGGGGGGAAAAAAAAACCAGTACCAGTAGCTTCATAAAAAAAAAGTTACCTAAAAAGAGTTTTCTCTTTCTGCAGAAGAAAGTGTAGCATTGCCCAACCCCTTGGTCTGTCTGTAGATGGTGAAATGCTTCTCTAATGATACTGAGAAGTTGCCTTTTACAGTTTCCTGCTTCTCTTTAGTGCTGTTGTCACTTTTGTTTCTAATCTGTTACTTGGGTAAGTGATTCTCTGTGTGCCTGTATATTCTTGCCTACACTTAATACTTGTGTGTGGATTTAAGAACTGATTGTGCAGCTTGTAGTCAGAAGTGCCACTAAGGTCCATGAGGCCTCTGCTTCAAAGTGCATTTTTGTAGTAGTTAATATATATCTTCATTTACTGTTTTGAACTGAAACTTTTCTTGTTGTCACATTTAAACACCTAAAAGGACTTGGTTCTTTAAGAGGTATAAATTTAATCTACTGAACACCTTCAACTGTCTCCTGGCTTTGGGAAGAATTGCTGGTTCCTAACAATCAGGGAGGGGTGGGGTGGGGGAGAAAAGCGGGGAGAACTTTGCCTAATGCCTGAAACCTTTCTAGGTGTACTCAGCTAGGGCAGCTAATACATTTTTCAGGCATTAAACTCAGCAGTGCCGTTTTTGAGGAAGGAGGTAAAAGAAATAACAAAGCACTAAGCTGTCTTTACTAACTCCTGCTGTCTCTGTCGCTACTGCCTTTCTTCCTTTGTGCTGCCTGAACTAGCCCTGACCTGGCTTCATCTGAGGTAGTTTCTGAGGAACCAGCTGATACTGTGCATGATGCTGATGAGCTTTTTCACAAGTAAGCAATACTAAAACCTTGCAAGGCTGGGCAACTTCCAGAATATAGTTATAAAGCAAAACTATATTGTGCATTAACTTAATACCAGCAAAATTAGAGAAACGTGTACTGTCAGACTTGTGACTAGAACGCCTCTGTAGGTGCTGTGGATTTTAGGACAAGCTCACGAATACCCAGGTTAGAGTTGCCTTTATGAGTTGGTGCTATCACACACTGCTCTAAAATGAGGCAATGCCAGTTTTATCTTAAGTTTTGCAATTCCTCGCAAATAAAGGAAAAACCAGAGTAAATTGTCAAAAGTACTGATATTTGGGAGTATGTTTCAAGTGCCTTGTACGCAAAAGGCTGATGTTTGCCGATCACCTCTTCTACTTTGAAGTGGGGGGTGACGGAAGGGACTGAAATCACTGCAGAATGGGATTCATCTCTCAAAATGGGGGGAAAAAAAAATACAGCTCTCAGTTGACTACTTGATACAGAACCGATAAAACAAGGGATTCTTTTTTCTTTCAGGTTTAAACAGTCAAAGCTTCAAACTTTTCAATTCTACACCAACCTAATGAGTTTCAGAAGTTGTCGAGAATATGAATTAAGAAAAATCCTAGTCTGTTGCCTGGTTCTTTATAGACAGTGTGTGTGTACATAGCATATTGTGGCTTCCTTCGTAGCTTCTCAGGCATCCTATCAAATAAAACTCAGTTCTTTTAGTGTCCTACCTGTGGTGGTTTTGATTGTAAAAATGTCTTTTCTAACTGCAGTTTTCTGCAAAGGCCTCTCTCACAGACTGTTGCACTCTAGGTTAACCACAATCTTCATCCTCTGTGTAAACCCTGAATTTTATGGTTCTAAATATTGTTTAATATGGATCAATTTAAAACATGTTTTCCCTCTCTTCCCCTAGGTTTGTGTGTAAAAATAATGGGGTCTTATTTGAAAATCAGTTGCTACAAATCGGATTGAAATCTGAATTTCGACAGAACCTGGGTAAGACCCTTCATGCCAAGTGGTTAGCTGATTGCATCATCAACTCCAGTGCCAGCACTGTCTTGCAGATACGACTTAATTTTCAGCCCCTTAAGAGGGAAATGTGATTTCAGGCCTACCCTGGTTTAGGATCTTAACTGTTTGTGTGACCCTGGCCTCTGTGTGGGTTCTTGTTTCCTTAAATTTTGTTGTTTTGGTAGCTGAGATGAAGTGGAAGTGTTAAATGGTGCTGTAAGCTCCAGCTCTTGCTGCCTGGTTGTAAGGCTGGTACAGCCACATGTGTAAAGGACCCTTCTCAATTTTTATATCTTACAATATAGCTCATTAATATTACATGCAATATATTTCAGGCCTGTCTATCTTAATACATTAATGCACAAGGTACTGAAAACATGTAGGAAAGAGCTGGTAATTGAATGCAGGCCAGCTCTGTGAGTGCTTGTTTCTCCCCTTCTCCATCACTTTTGGTACCATAATAGCTTCTTTATATAAAGTAACAATTTTGGGCAATTGAAAGATTTCCACTGTTAATTTAACTGCCTGGGTGATGGCTGCCCTGGGAGAGGCCTTGTTTTAATCTGTTATTTTATTTTGAGCTGTGATTATCTTGGTAGGATAAGCAATGTAAATTATGCTTTCATTTTAAAAATTGCTTTAAAGGAAGGTAGAAAGGCAATGTATTAGATACTAAAAACCAGATAGCTCAATATAACTGATTGTGATGTACCTAAAAATTCTGATGTCTTTTCCTCTGTTCTTTCTAGGACGTATGTTTATATTCTATGGTAATAAGACATCAACACAGTTCTTGAATTTTACTCCGACAGTAATCTGCTCAGATGACCTACAGTCAAATATCCTTAAATGCAGTAGCACGTGTCTGTTCTTCCTTGGGTTTTGTCTTGTGCCACACAAAACTGTAATAAAGCTGCTGCATCAAGGCATGGTGTACTTGAACATGAAGAAATGAGAAACTTGGGGATACCTTTCTAAAGTTTGTGTAGAAGGAACAAATCTGGTGCAGAGATGGAAGATTGTCTCCTTAAAGCTCTGGTTACAAATGCATTTTTCTGTTGAATTGTGAAATCAGGCTAAATAAGTATATAATGTAACTCTTTGTTTTCCCCACTTTTGTCAAGTAGCAGGGGTGTAGCTGTGATGTCCCTCAAGTCCTGCATTAGCAGGTAACCTCAGGTCAAGGTAGAATACACATACACAAAGATGATGATATTTTAAAATAAGCTCTTAATGTACAGTTTGTCCTTTCCTGCTCGGTATTGCAAATTTAGGATTTCTGGGAGACTATGTAATCAAGCATGTTTGACTCAGAGCATCACTGTAGCCTTCACATCAAAATGACATAGTCCAGTGGCTTTTATTCTGAAGTCTGTCCTCATACTTCTTGAGGAAATACTTCTTCAAAAATATCCAAGTAACTGACAGTTGTGGGGGTTATTGCTTCTGGGTGTGTCAGTATGGTGGGGGGAACCCAACAAACATTTTTGCTGTACAAGAATGGATCTTTGACTGTTCAGTAGCATATAGAGAATGAGTGGGTATGTCAGAGATGTGTTGCTAATTCTTCATGTAGGTTATTGGAGGATTTTTTTTTTTTTATCTTACCAATTCATTGTTCAGTTTCCTTAACCACTTCTTATGCCTGAATCTTCAGACAAAACCTGTTGACCCCACAGTGGATGGAGGTGCACAGGTTCAACAGGTTGTGAACATCGAATGTGTGTCAGACTTTATGGAAGCTCCAATCCTGAATATTCAATTCAGGTAAAATGCACAATTTATAATGCTAGTGAATTAATTAGATGAAAGATGTTAAATTTGTCCTCTGACAGAGATGTAGAATGTGGACACACAAAGCTGTCTTGGGTAGATGACTTACTTGAACAATTGATCTGAGCAAGCTTTAAGCTACTTGGGGAGGTAGAGAATCCTCTTGCAACAATGTAGTTTAAAAAGGGGGGGGGAGACCGAAACCAAAACCCAAACTCCTCAAGAAGCAGCTACTGATGTGTCTCCATGGCTTCTCCTTCTGCTATCCATGTAAAACAACAGTCTTCCCGTTTGCTTAAGAAACCTTGACAGGAATATATGCAGTAATTTCACCCTTCTGGAAACCAAGAACATTTCTGTAAAGAACTTGGACTAGCAATACACACAGCCAAAAACAGAATCTTGTTATGTCCAACTCAATATCAGCCTTTGGGAAGTCCTGATTTCTAGTCTAAAATGGCTCTTACTGGGATATATTTTCACTTCTTTGATGGGTGCTGTCTAGAAGGATAAGCACCTATGGTGAAACTGAGAGATCCTTATTAGAAGTTCTGCCACTTTTTGCCATCTAAGCAGAGCAAATAAATTTATTTAACGGTGGATTGAAAGTATATCTTAGAAATAACATTATCTGTGGTTGATGGATTTTAATCGTAAACAATTGCACCTTAGTGTTCTTCCTCAGATGCTTGATTGATTTAGGCTGAGATGCTGCTGACACTGTGCTGCATACCCCATGTTCTTTCTATTCCATGTGCAGGTATGGTGGAACATTTCAAAATCTTTCAGTAAAATTACCCATCACACTGAACAAATTTTTCCAGCCCACAGAGATGTCTTCTCAAGACTTTTTTCAGCGTTGGAAGCAACTGAGCAAGTAAGACTTTGTCTGTACTTGGGCTTGGGGCTTTTATGGTGGGCCAAGGGACAAAAAAGGGTATGTTGTGGTGCAGTGCTTCATCCTGTACTTAATCCTGTGAGGGATTAAGAATTATAAACTTAATATAAACTAAAAAAAAAAAATTACAAACTCTCTTAATATAATTAGTTGCTGTTGAACAGTGCTGTACATAATACACATCTTATACTATGCACTCCCCTTGTCTTGCAGTCCAAAACAAGAAGTACAGAATATCTTTAAAGCGAAACACCCAATGGATGCAGAGATCACAAAAGCAAAGGTGGGTGGTGGTGTGATATCTTTAATTCATGTTGTAAGGGTAGTGGCATAAGCAAACTTTGTTCATCTTGGTTTATGTGGCAGTTGGATCATCCTGTTGAAGTGCGAGTCCGCGTTCTGTAGCAGCCTCTTGGCAGGGCTGCGCTGAACGGACTGTTTCTCAGTGTGGCTTGAATTAGATACGGTCTTCCACAGCAGCTGGAAACTTGAAGCTATTTAAGAAAATGCCAATTTAGTGCTTAAAACTGAGTTGGAAGGTACTTCAAGCCTTAATTTATACTGGAGCTACTAGTTGGAAAAGAAAACAAGAGACTCTTTGTAGAACTGGCTGCCTTAGCCAAAACAGAAGTGACTGGTGTAAGACAGGAGCGGCTTTATCAAAACCAGGAGAGAATTAGCTTGAATCTAACTTACTTCTCAGATGTTTTCATGAATAATGTCTTTTGGTTTTTTTCAGGAAGAGCTCATTTTTAGGGTCACTCTGTCACTTAAAAGATTGGCTGTAATAAAATTAGTATTGGATACTACTTTAATGTCTTCAACACTTTGATTAAAAACTAGTCTCCTACTTGTTTAGCTGGGGGATGGTGGCTTTGCTTGGGTATGCTTGGTATGGGTGTCCCATTGTCCCTACATCTAAATCTTACGGGTTTCTTTCATAGATAATTGGCTTTGGATCAGCCCTGCTTGAGGAGGTAGATCCCAATCCTGCTAACTTTGTGGGTGCTGGTATCATACATACAAAAACTACTCAGATTGGATGCTTGCTGCGCCTTGAACCCAATCTCCAGGCACAGGTATCTGTTTAAGTATCTACAGCTTAATACAACTTCTTGTTTGAGCTAAATATCTATGTATATCTGAAACTCCTTAAGGTATTTTTTTAAAATCAATATTGCAACTGCTAATTGTGGCTGCAGGCTCCAACAAGAAATGAAATTGTAGCAGCTGGTCCTATCCCAGTTTGCTGCTGCTTCATAGCAATTCTCTTTCCGGTTGGAAGAGATCATTCTATTATTCCAGACTGTCTGTGGAGTCCCATCTTCTTATGAAGGTTGGAAACGCTTAAATGCTTCTGGTTTGTGCATCTTGGACAAGATCAATTCCCTTTTGCCATTTTAAATTAATAAAAGAATGATTGGCTAAAAGAGAAAACATAAGCAAATGAAAAATGTTCTTAACATAGTGTTCCTCCAGCACTTTGATACCTCTCAGCAAGGGTTGAAGATATGATATGCTCCAGCCCCTGGTTTGAGATAACTGTAATACTCAGTGGCTGGCTGCCTCTGAATATCTGCACTTGTGGTCTTTTTTGCTACCAAATCTAGCAAAACAGTTAAGAAGTCACCGGTAGCTTTCACTAGTCGACTCTGCCAAACTGTGTTTAATGCCAAATTGTTTAAAAAGTAAATAATATTCTGTTTTCTTTTTCAGATGTATAGGCTCACACTACGAACAAGTAAAGAAGCTGTATCTCAGAGATTATGTGAATTGCTCTCAGAACAGTTTTAATATTAACCATGTCAGTTTTGGGTTTTTTCCATTTATATCACTGTCATCATACTGCAAATAAATGTCTTGTACATCACTGTCTGAGTACTGCAATGTTAACCAATACCAGCTCCCTGCCTTATTAGGACTTGACCCTTGTTTGAAATTAGACTATAAAATGTACAGTACAGGGAAGTGACTTTTTACATGAGAAATGGCTCATAGTGTGTTACATGAAGGATAGGAGGGCTGCCTCCTGCTCCCTTTGTTTGCTTGTTTTTGCAGAGGTCAGGCTTTTAAACTCGTTACAGGGAGATTGATTTAGATGTGGTGACCAAGGTTTTCAACTGGAAATGGCTAGTAACATTCCACAGTAGTGCCTTTAACAGGTACTCCCTCTGCTCTGAGCTGAAAGAAACCAGTGTAACGCTGCTCAGCAAGGTTAATTCAGATGTTAACGTAGCGTCAAACCTTTCTCAAGTTGAACATTGCCACAAGTCTTGCCCTGGATAGAAGGGTAGATTCCAAGATGTATTTGAATCTGATTCAAGTGAACGTTGATGTTGAGTGTTAACGATCTTTGTATTTGAAAAATGCCACAGGACCAGAGTCTTAATGTATTTATCTTGTAATCTTTTTCATCTTGATGTTCTCTGATCTTTGGAAAGTGGATTGAACACACCAGCTATTCTTAACCCTTCTGCTTATCTCAAATAATGAGGTGAGCTGCTCTGGTAGGTGGTGAAAATGAAATTGTTAGTCAAACGCAAGTTAAATGCTCTGTTCTGTGTGTTTTTCTGTTTGCCATCAGACTTTAGCAAGTAATAGTCCTAATGATGTGATGTAACTAACTGTGGAGTCTGGTATTGTGTGAAAGGAGAAGCGGGCCCTTGAGGGGCTGCAAGGGCATGTACTCGTAGATGAAAATGTCATTTTGATCAAAATCTTTCTTCCCCCAGTGTACAGTAATGTTAAAACTTGAGAGGTTGAATAAGAGATATCTGAACCATTTCCTGTCTGTCAGTGGTGGTAAAAATACCCAACAAGGTGTAGGAGACTTGTGTTGAGACTTAGAGTAGACAGCCCAAAAATGTTCAGCTTTCATAGTGGTTTTTACGACCAAAGCCTTTGTAACTTGTTCCGCATCAGCAAACTCTTGGCAGCCTCTCTGCAGAAGTAAGTGGACATAACTTTGGCTCACACTCTTCAAGCCTTGAGGCTCAGCAAAGGCTGCAAAAACAAAGCAGGTGAGGGAGCCCGGTTAGAAACTGCAGCGATGAATGAAGGTCACAATCAACAGTCAGCTACTGCTGACGACACAAGATGTGCACATCAAATCAAGTTTTCCTCCAGGTTATTTAAAGGGAGCCTGGGACTGGTGTTTCACAACACAGAGAGCCAAGGGTGCCCATGAAACACAGGTTTTGAGTGATAGTGATGACATTGAAAATACATTTGAAATGAAGCTTCTGTCATAGTGCCCAGTGCGCAGCAGGGGACAGGGTTCTGCAGGACTGAGCACGCCTTCTTTTTTTCTTCAGTGCTTGGAGTTAAATGATGGAATTGGGTGATTATAATTCGGTGATCATACTTGAGCGCAAGTGAAAAATGAACTATTTTGGCTGTGGTGTGTGGATTGGGGGATATCCTTGTTCTGTTTTTCCAGAAATGGCTGGTAACTATGGACACTGACTGAAAACTGTTGACCTGGTCTTTCTGCAAAGGTTCTCTGGAGCAATTGGCCCTCTTATGGCCTTTCCAGTAGTTAATCAAGACTTTGCTCAAAAACATTGTCGTTGAAAGTCTTCACGAGCGGTTCCTGCAGTCAGGTTGGGCAAAATACTAATGGACTACTGTATGTTTTGTCCTTGGATGCTGTACGTCTATCAGTCCTGTTCTCTTAACCGTGCTGTTGGCTGCTACCTTAAAATCTGATGTGCTGAACTAAAGGGAGTCTTAGCGAAGACAAGGGAGGAGCTTCTATTTCATTTTTCCAAATCTTATTGTGTATCTGTCCCCCTGAAAATGTTCTTCACCCTCATTAAAGGACATCTTGAGACACTGCACGACTTTAGTTCACTTTGCTTTGGTTCCAGCTGTGCTAAAATGTGCATTAAAAATGTGGGAAGGAGGGGGGTAAGGGGAAGTGTCTTTTTCAGTGGTGACCGTGTTAAGCTTATGACTGTTCACACTTTGCATTCATTGTCAGCTCAATGAAGCCATGAGCAGAAAAGTAAACACATCAAGGACAAATACTTGATTATTTTTTGTGAATTATGGTTAACTTACCAAAGTGATGTATCCTGTCAAGCAGACAAAAGTAATTTCTGCAGTAAACAGTGTTATTGTTTTTAAGTACAGTATTTTCAAGCATTGACATGTGAAAATAACTGAATAGCAAAACAGGTAGCGTATGTTCATTCTTGACCTACACTCCAGTATGTAACATTTATGGTGATTGTCTTATTTGTATAAAACAAAGTTCTGTCAAATTAAGTGGAGAATTTTCATATAGAAGACTATATATTAGACTATATTCATCAGAAGAACGTATTAAGATTAAATAAATGATTAGAACAGTAACCAAACTGTCCTTTTTTGTCTGGGGGCATGGCAGTGTAAAGAATACTTGCATGGAAGGGTTGTTATAGAACAACGATTGATCCATGTCATGGTAAATTCTGTTCTGCAGGCTACTGGTGGGTTATGTTCAGCTGAGGCTGCAGACATCTGCTCTCCCAGTGAGCTTGTTTATGGCATTTTTTTTTTTTTGGTGGTGTGCCTGGTCACATGCTAACAACTACTCTGCTGTTCAAAAAGAAACATTTACCCATACTCTAGAGTGTTTAACAACAGTTAAGTGTGTTGCATGCACTGCTGCAGCAAAGTGCTGTGGCACTGGGGCAGGACTGAAGCTGTGAAGCACACTCCTGTGTACTACACACGGGCAGGACGTGGCAAAGCAGTTGATGTCGCTGTCAAGAGTCCCTAAAGTGGTAAATAGCCTCATTTGAGCTTTAAATGTATGCTTCAGATTCTTACCACTTCTCTGGAACTTGCTACAATTAAAAAAAAAAAAAAAAAAAAAAAAAACACAAAAACCCAAAACCCAAACCTGGGCACTCTGAGCTTTTGTGCATTCGTACAAATTTTCCTTAACTGAATTGCAGCTGCAGGTGGCAATGGGATCCTATCCTCTGAGACATGTGGTCTTTGGTTTCTTGCAGAGAAACTTCCTACACATCTGTGTTGTCCGAAAGGCACGATGCATCTGTGGTAATGATGTTTCTGGAGATGTCCCACCATTTTAAGGGTGCAGGTGGAGACCTCACTTTTGATCCCTGTAACGCTTGCTTTCTGGGGATAGGTGTGTGGGGGTGACAGGGTTAAGTGCTGTGTCTGCTTTCAAAGGAAAGGGTCACCTCAGTTGTGAAGTACTGGGCTGTCCTACAGGTCCCAGTTCAACTGCAGTAAATATTAACAGGCTCTGTTCAGCTAAAATAATGGGTCAAATAATGAGAAATAAGCCAACTCCATTCCTTCTAGTTTATTTGGAAGTCAAATGTCTGTTATCACCCAGTGCCCAGGCTGCTTCTTAGCCTCTGCTTAAATATCACCCTGAGCAAGGCCAGGGTGACCCCCACCCTCCCCCTTTATTTTCTCCCCTGCACCAGCCCCCCAATCACCAATAATTTACCAGTTAACTTCATTGACACTCGAGGTAGCAGCTCGGGAAGCCTCACTGCAGGGCTGTCCTGTACAATCACTACACGAGAACTCCCAGCAGTGAGCAGTCGCTGCAAAGGTGTTAAATTGTGATCAGTGGTTAATTAAAAAAAGGCTGGGGGGAGGTCTGGCTAGTGGATGCAACTGTCAAAGTTACAACCACAGCTGCTGAGTACTATTATTTCTGTAATGAGCCTTTTTCCAGGGTTATCTGGGTCTTGGCAGGGCAGCTGGAATTCCTTCTTCAGAAGCTGATGTGGCCCACAGCAGCCACATACTGGGGTGACCATCATCTTCTCAACATTGAACCTGTTTGGAAGAGAGAGGAGCAGTTTGGGTTTAAATACAGCTTTTCAAATATTTGAATGCTTTATTTTTCTTTTCCTTATGGTGGAATGTTTAGAGCACAACCCTTAAGTTTAAAAGTTCTATCAATTGCAGAACTACAAACAAGGCAGGAGATGAGTCAATATTTTAAGTTCTGGTAACTGCTGCAGGTCTTGAGGTGGCCTAAGCTGCTGACAGCCTCTTTGAATCTGCCTCCTTTAGTTTAAAACAGTCACCCCTTGTCCTGTCCCACGAGGGCCTGCTAATACATCTCCATCTTTCTGACAGGCCCCTTGAAGTCCTGAAAGGCCACAAGGAGGTCTCCCCGGAGCCTTCTCTTCTCCAGGCTGAACCCCCCCCCAGCTCTCCTAGCCTGGCCTCCCAGCAGAGGGGTTCCAGCCCTCCCAGCATTGCTGGGGCTCCTCTGGCCCTGCTCCAGCAGGTCCCTGTCTCTTCTGTACTGGGGACCCCAGAGCTGGCCCCAGCACTGCAGAGGGGTCTCCCCAGAGCTCTGGGAGCAGAGGGGCAGGATCCCCCTGCCCCCCTTCAACCTGTTGCCCACAGCTGCAGCATCCCTGTCTGGGGGATTTCTTAATAAAAAGCTTAACGAAGCGAGACACCATTCCATGTTTCAGCTGTAAATCCCTATGTGTGCCCAGTGACCTCATTAGCCTTGTTTATAGCTAGCTGGCTTAGACCGCAACATTATATTGCTGGGTAGATGCCAAACACTATTTTTTTTTCCCCCGAATTACAAAGGAGTAGTAGTTAACAACTATAACCCCTTGCAGATAAATAAAATAAATGATATGGCCAAATAAAAAGCAATAAAACCAAACCACACAACTTCAATACTGCACAATCTCAGCTGTCCTTACTGAGTTGAAGATGGACACGATCCTTCACACCGGCTTAAAGTGACATTTGTAGAACAGCCTTTGTAAGTTATTTTTTCTTCATATTTGACTTCTTGGCAACGCCCTATCAAATGCAAAAGGAAGAAATTATAGCAGAAATTTGTCTTTGTTTTCTTGAGTGCCCTTTGCTGGACACCAGAAGCCTCCATACTCGCTTTGGGGGAAAACCATTCCTAGTGCATGAGACAATCAACAAGCCACAAGTGAGTAACAGAGCAAGAGGTTTTTAAAGTAGGTTGCTGAAGATGATGAGTTACCCTGGAGGATGCTGAAGAAAATGCTGGTCACTGGAATTAAAAATGAGCAAAAAAAATCCTGGTAAGAATATAACGTGAATTCATCAGGAAAAAAAAACTGTAATCCACTGGTCGGAACAAAACAATGCAAGTAAAGCAACCAGCTGGCTAATTCTGGTGGAATTCTTTCTGGTTCACAAACTTTGTAGTAGGTTTTACTTATTTGAAAAATGCTTAATTTACTCATTTTAAGGATTGATTTATTTATTTATAGGCAGCCAGAAGTGCACAACTTAACTGCCTGCCCGAAGCCTGTCTTACCTCACTGGACAGAACATGTAACGCTTCAGAGCAGGTAATGATTGAGAAATCCTTGTGTATTGATCTTGCATTTTCTCCTGACTTGAAGCAAGACACTAAGCACTTGATGAAGCAAAAAGCTGACTAAAAACCTGGGTTTTCCAATTACTTTAGAGACCACATTTGAAGTTCGTATTAAAAAAAACCAAAGACTTTGAGTACCACGAAGGCAATTTAGGCACCTCTCACTGCTCCTGTACAAGGCTCTTTTGAGCACACTTGGGTTCCTTGCTTGAGGGAAGGTGGTAGATGAAACCTGAGCATTGTTGCGGGGAGAGTTCCATTAATACTGTACTAGAAACTGGAGAATTTGTCAATGGAGATTAAGGCAAATAATAACTGGTCTCCAGCCTAGGGTTCTATAGCTCATAAATGAAGAGCTGGGATCTAGGCCAGTATTAAACTTTTCTTCCTGAACTGAAAGATATTGTTAATATTCTGCAAGACTGGTAAGTACCAGAATTACTCAGTTTAGTGCTGAAAAATGTGTGGAGAAAGGAGAAGAGCTTGTTCATAACTCTCTGAACTCATGAAATAAATACAGGGAGGTGCTGCCTGTTAACTGTCAAGGAAAAACACGGTAATGGTAGGGTTGGGAAGATGCTGTTCTGAAGCACTTCTCTTGGAAAAAAAAGAAAGTGAACAACATCTAAAGCAGGCACCAAAAACATACTGGGGGAAATCCTGCTTATGAGAGTTCCTACTGGGATTCCCATTCTGTGAGGTGAGAATTCTGAGGGCACAGGGAAAGCAGGGTCAAAGGGAGTGGGCTGATAGAGACAATCTCTGTAATTTCCTGATGTTCACGTAGTCAGTCAATTTGAGCCTCCTTTCTGCTAAAAGCCCTGAAACCAGCATCTTTGGTGCTGCATTGCTTGTGTATCAGTGGATACACTTCTCTGGATCCTCACAGTGGCTAAAACAAATAAACATGAAAAAAAGAGCCACACAGGAAATGCACCTTCCCTTCACAGGTTGAACACTGCCTACATCATTCTGATTTATGCTTAGAGGGTTAATCCATATCCTAGGAAGCGTTGAATAAAAATAAGTAGTCCCAAACAGAACTAGAAACTAGGCCTCTGCTGCCTCTGCAGAATGCAGTGAAAATTGTAGAGACTCCTCTTGTGCATCCACATCAGTGTTTCTCACTGCTGTACTGTGGAACTTAAAGTAGGACAGTTCCCTTTAAAACCAGTAGAGAGGGTGTTGCTTTGTGTGCCTCCCTTTACATGTAACTGTGCAGAAATTGTAGAATGTGGAACTGCATCACTCAAAACGTACTGGGATTTAATTATGGACAGGAGCCAAAACACATCATTGAACCTTAAGAACTGAGAAAACATTATCCTGAGGAACAGAGACCAAAAAAAGGCTCAAGTGCGCAGAAGGAGCTTGTGAGAGCAAACAAAAGGACTGCAGGGTAGGTTGAGAGAGCCTGTGAAAAAGGTACCTTTCTTATGCTGCTTAACTGGGATTTTAAGATTAAAAAGCAAATGATTCTGTGACTCTCCCAATACACATCCTGCCCCTCTCCTTGACTCATGCTCTGTATGGGTCTACATCACTATAGAGCAGGGAGCCTGTTGCTACAAAATCAAGGACTTTAGGCAACAACTCTACAATAACTGCAGAAAGGAGAAAAAGAGAAGATGGAGTCAGTGCACGCAAATCGTAGCCAAAGAACGCGTAATGTCGCGATTCCAACTCTCGTGACAGAAAAGATGAGTTAACAACAAAACCACAATATGGGAAATGAGAAGGAGGTATTTTACCTTCTAGCACTCTTGGTGGCACAATGGAGGACAGGGCTGTTGAAAGTCTAGATGTGAAAGGAGTTGATGTAGTGCGGGTAGTGGTTATTGTGGTGGTTCGCAAGGAAGTCCTTTCCATTGACTCGGTAGAAGCAGTAGTAATAACATGGGGAGCAAAAGAAGCTGTTGTAGATAAAATAGTTGGGATCAAAACTGGGGTGGACTTAGCAGAGATACTGGTAGGAACTACTAACGAAGCTGTTTTGACATATGGACTAAATGTGGTGTTTTGGGAGGAAGGATACGTAGTGCTCTCAGTAGACCAAAACGGAGAAGTTGAGAGAGGTGGCGGTGTGTGTGTTGGGCTGGTGGTTGGGAATAGAGCAGAAGAGACTGTTGAAGAGGTGGCAGATGGCAGCTGAGTGCTGAGCAGACTGGTATGGGCAGGCAGGGAGCTGGGATTTGGAGACGTTGTCAGAGGGACTTCCGTGCTGCTAGCAGGGCTGGCCTCTCTGGAGACAGTGGTCCTGGAGGTGCTGGTGATAGAGATGGTGGCAGTGGTTTTCTGCGTGGTCAGAGGTGGCACAATGTGTGTCACAGTTGTCTTCTTGTGGGTGATGGCTGCCAGGAGGAAAGCACAGGTTGACTGAGGCTGGCAGGCCAAGAGGGGAAGGTAAAGGAGACAGAAAGAAGCCACTAACAAGGGGCACATCCAGCAAAGTCAGTGTCTTGCAACACAGAGCCTTGTGGGGCAACAAGGACAGTGCCTACAGGATGCCTTTCACAAGCAAGCCGAGCGGACCAGGCTTCGTAAGAGAGACTTGTGTCCAGGGC
>JAAGNO010012647.1:7948-24390 GCA_033439905.1 Ceryle rudis | reverse complement strand
GTGTGCGAGGCGAACGGTGGGGGCGGGACCCGGGCGGGTCGGGGGGGGGGGGGTGTGTTGAAAGTAGGTGACCTTTAAGGTCCCTTCCAACCCAAACCATTCTATGATTTTATGATGAGGAGCAACTTCCTCGTGACCTTTCCCACCAGGGTACTTAAACAGAATAGTCTGGTCCAACTCTAAAAGGCCTGTTAGACCCACATGCTGGCTGGATCCTTGAGTGCAAGGGTGCTGCTTTGTTCCAGCCAAGCATGTGGCTCCACAGCCGCCACATAAAGCTCATGACTTGCAGAAAGCTGAATGGAGAGTAGCTGTCTTGCTTGCTGGAGAACATGGCTTTGATTTTACCTTCCACCACTGGGCTGGTTGTTCTTCCGCCAAGGGATATACTGAATTTGGACAAGCTGTTCTGTTGCTGCAACCCAGTTCCAAAAAGAAAATCAATGCTTGTTTAGAGTTTCATTTTCAGCCTCTTTCCCCTTCTCCCTTCCCCTGGTCTTCCCTCTCCCTCTCTCATCTGTGAGTCTTACAGGAGCAATCACGCTTGCTCTCAATGAAGGAATTTAATCTCTTGGTAATTATAGATGGAAAATAACAATGTTGGGAATGTTTTCACTTGAACAGAGGGGACATTCCTGCCAAGACCTGGGTTGTCTTGGAAGAAGCAGAGTGCTGTCAGGATCACAGGATGCTTAGCCAGAAAATTCAAGAGCCAGATCCTGCAGCTGGATAAAGTGGGTACAATGCCCCTGACTTCAGCAGAGCTCTTATTTTTGTCAGCCAAGAATGTAGCTCCCTTGAAACCATGCTGGGATCCTGAGAAATGCTGCTTCCCTTTCAGATGGGCCCTTTGCTCCAAATAATGTCTGGTGTCCATAGTTGTTTTTGACTTTTTTGCTGTTGTTTGGTTAAAGGTAATTAACTTTAGTGCTGGGCTAATGGAGGAGCCACTATCCCAGATGCTGAACGTGCTGTGCAGCGCAAAGATGAAGAAACACAGAAGTGACCATGGACTCTAGATCTGCAACTCTTACAAGGCCTCAAGGCCTATCATCTTGCAACCTTCAGTAATATTCTTCTTTTTTTTTTTTTTTTTTTTGGTGCCCCAGCAAAATCTCATCCAGAAGCTGGTCTGTGATGGATGTATAATTTTCTGATTCTCTGTGTGTCACTCATTGAGATCAACCCTGGTTTCTCCTGCCAAGGTGACTGCCACCAGCTCTGCCCAGCTGCAGCACTCACACCAGGTTACTCAGTGAAAGGGATTTGAATGGACCTGACACCAAAGTCTGGGATGGTTCTTCAGTTGTGCTTACACTGAAGTCTATTATTGTGGTGAGTTATGCTTTTTACTGAAAATACTCTATATTGAAACAGGACTGCAAGCAATCATGCCACTTGGGGCTTCTTGCAGGTGTGCACCAGAGGTTGCTGTGGTTTAGGTTATGCTCCCTCGCTTAGCTGAATCGGTGTGATTTGGGTGGCGAGTTGCAGCTGAATTGGGAATTTATCTCAATTTTTTTGTCTATTGGCTCCAGTGCCTGTTGGGAAGGCAATTTTGGGCAAAGAGCATTGCAAATGTACAGCAAGCCTCCAGCTCTCTAATGAGCCAGGGGTGCTCATCTCCATCCTTTGACTGGAATTCCTTAGCTTTGCAAGTGAAGTTGAAAAATGGAATTGAGTGCCTTTCTGGGAGCCATCCCAGAGAGAATTGGGCTGACTTGGCATGAAAGTAGGAGAGGAGTTTTACACAGAGCTTTGCCTCCTTTCCCAGAATCACAGGATCCCAAGCATGGTGGGGGTTGGAAGGGACCTCTGGAGATCATCACGTCCAACTCCCCTGTTCCAGCAGGGTCACCCAGAACAGGTGTCATCAGATCTCATCTCAGTCTTCCCTTCTCCAGCTAAATATCCCAGGTGTCTCAGTCTTGCCTCATCACAGATGCTCCAGTCCTACCAGTCTGGTATTGCTGTCCCTTCAGTAAAGCTTCTGTGGGTTTTGGGGAAAGGCTTAAAGCAAGAGGGGAAGAAAGCCAAAAAAAGCAAGATGGAAACTGCTCTTCTCTAGGGTAGAAGAGAGATGAAAAGCCTGGCCCCACTGGCTGGTATGGACCCTGGCTAAATGGGATCTCACAGGGCTCACAGTGACAGGGGGATGGTGTAGGTGGGAGCAGGATCTCTTTCTGAAGACAGGTGGCTTCAGGGGCTTGATAGCATTTGAGGTGTCTTTAATCCTTTCAACAATTTGCTTCTCCTTTGTTGGCAACAAGCAAGTTGGACACTGGAAAGGAAAAGTTCTCACTGATTGGCAAATTCACCAAGACCGTGTCCCTGCTTTTTGTGTGAGGACAACTGAAGGCTCACTCCTTCCCTGCCATTGTCTTTTGGCAGGAAAAAGTGGCCTGTGATGGAGCCCCGGGAGACAGTGTGTTAGCTCCATCAGCAGGGCCATCCAGCAGGTCTCTGCAGCTGGAAGCCAGGGCAGCTCTTGGGTCTCTGCCTGCTTTGCATTACCGTCCCTGAACCCTGGGCTCATTGTTGGCTGTGCCAGGGGCTGGAGGGCTCCCACAGCATGCATGCCAACCCGAAGGGCCTGCAGAGTGATTTCTGGCAGCCTCATGGGCTAATTTGCATTTCTTTTGGTCACACGAGCCCACCTTAATGAGCGGTTCTACCTCGCTTTTGACTTTTTTCCAGGATGCCCAGTTTTGGAACTTGCAAAGAGGCAATAAATCTGCAAACTCAACTAAAGAGGAAAACGTTTAATAAAGCCCTGAAACAGTGTATGTTCTGGGGTGCTCTGGAAATTCTCCAAGTGAGAACAAGTGCGGGTGGGCTTGCAAACTCCACAGCACCCACCCAATGCCATATTCTCTTCTAACTCCAGATTTTACTTGTACGGCTTTGCTCCAGGATGAATATCCCAGCAGAGCTATTGCCTTATTAAACAGATAATTCAGATTTTCCATCTCTCTGCAGCTTTACATAGGGAATTATTCAGCAGTGGCTCTGGTTTGCAGCCCCATGGCATGAGAGTGACCAGTAGTGAGGAAAACTGGAGGAATACTGCAGCTGGCTAACTCTTCCCAAAAGAGAGAGAGGTAAATGGAGATAAACAGGTACTTGGTAACAAATATCCTTATTTTCTAGATAAGCAACAATTTTCTCTTAATTCTTCCAAGCTCCACTTCAATATCTTATATCCTTTGGAACGCAGTCTGCCGGTTGTGTGTGATTACATCTATTTTATGGTGTTGTTTTTGTCTGTTAAAAATGGATTTTTTTTTAAAGCAGATTTTTCTTTGTCTGCACTTCGCCTCATGACAGAGTGGTTGCCAAGTGTTTGAAACCCTGTGTCAATCAACAGTATTTTCTACAAATGAAAAGGAGAATAATTTGAATTCAAATGTGACTTCAGAACTTAGAGTTTTGAGGGTTTTCCCCCAGGGTTTGAAATAGGTGTAATTTTAACAGTGTTTCTTACAAATACTTACGTCAAACTAAATTGTAACTACAGTTATTTTTTTTTAACAGAAAGTTTACATTATTGATAATGAGCTTCTTGGATAACTTCACTTGAAACTTTGACACTTTGAAAGCTGTGAAAAATCTTGGAAACATTTTTTAGATGCTTAGTTAAAAAATAAACATGATTCTAGGGAGGGGCTTATTTATCCCTACTTCACATCAGTTCTCTCCAGTAACACTCTGTTACTGTCACTGGTGATGGAAACCCAACACAAGCTCTTCTCCTGGACCTTGCTCCATTACAGGACTTGCTTCTGGAAGTGCTATAGCATGTAACTAACTCTCATGGCTCTTACAACGTATTTGGAATGAGCCAACCTTGCGTTTTCCTCAGCAGGGTAATGCCATACTAATTTAAAAACTGCAACCCTGAAAGGCAAACAAAGGAGAGGATTAGACCAAACCAGTTCCAGAGTGCACGTTGTACATACTAATGTCTTGTTGAAACAGGAGAGGGTTGAAAAATATACTGCCCATGCTTTAATGAGAATGCAAGCTTCCTTCTGCCAATCAGATAGGGGTGATCCTGCATTGCTAAAAGAGCTAAGCTAATAAGATTAGGGTTTATCACGTTGGAAAATAAAACTGTACCGCTGGAAGAACACAGTTTATATAGGAATTGTACTGAACCCCCCAGTGTGATCTCTGGACTTTCCTCCTGAGGTTGTTTAGGGGAAGGCACTGAGCCTTGCAAGTGTTTCCACCTAGATGACTCTGCATCTTCAGGCAATAAAACCTTGAACTGCTTTATGTCCTCAGATTCATCTCAGCCAAGAAATGGCCCAAACAAAGTCAGGCTTGGTGAGATACAAATGTGCAAATTTAGTCACAGACTGATTTGGGTTCAGTTGGAAGGGACCTTTAAAGTTCATCTAGTCTAAGTCGCCTGCAGGGATCAGGAACATCTGCAACTAGAGCAGTTTGCTCAGAGCCCTGGCCACACTCACCTGGAAGGTTTCCAGGAATGGGCATTGACAACCTCTTTGGGCAACCTGGGCCAGTGTCTCACCACCCTCAGGGTAAAAAATGTCTTCCTTCTCTCTAGTCTAAATTTCTTTCTTTCAATTTCAAACCATCACCCCTTGTCCTGTCACAACAGGCCCTGCTTTTTTGTCCCATCTTCCTGACAGGCCCCTTTAAGTACTGATAGGTTACATTAAGGTCTCCCCAGAGCATTCTCTTCTCCAGGCTGAAAACAGTGTTCAAAATAGGGCATGCCTTCTTGTATTGACCTGTCTGCATAGTCTGTGCCTGCTGCATGACAGAAAATGTGTGTTTCTTAGGATTTTCCCCAAATGCTGCCCTGTAATTGCACTGTCAGATATAGGGAGGCAGGAACAGACTGTCTGAAAGCAAAGGAGAGGAGAACCTCTGCAATGTTCATTTTTAGGAGAAAAACCTCTGTAGTAGTCATCTTGAATTGATGACCCATGTCTGTAAGAACTGTTGTAGCTTCCACTCAAGTCTCCCTACCTCTGTAGCTCCGGGGTCTCTCACCAGTCCCATCTTCTGGGCAACTACTGCCCCAGGATGGGGCAGCAGCACTGGGACCCAAATAGTTAAGGGATAGGAAGCATTTGGCAGCTCTGTGCCTGTTTCTGGTGGGTTTTAAAAGGAGTTTTACAGTTGCATTTCTCTTTGTTCCCTGCAAAAGAAATCCCCTGCTATGTAGAGCAGACGTGCTACTGGAGAGAGAGATCGATCTCTGGAAAGAAAGAGGATCCACCCACTGCTGTGATGTAGTAGAGGGTCTATCACAGCAACCCTTCAACTGTGAGCTCAGCAGTTGTTGCAGTGCAGGAAGAGCAGTTGTCAGCACAACTGTGCTTCTGTGGTGGGCTTGGTGGGTGAGGGTTTAACCCTTGCTGCTTGGTTTTCCTGTTGGTGTGCTGAAGGTCTGGCTTATGGGGCAGCACGCTGAACTTGGCCTTCAGCTCATTTTCAACCCTTCCCTCTCCTGGTTTGCTTCTCACCAGCAGGAACATATTTTCAAAGGACCATCAGGCAAAAGGTGACTTGCTTTAGCTCAGATGCAGGCCATGTAAACAGCTCCTCAGACCACCAAAGTCAGTGGCACGAGTCCCAGCATCACTTAAGGCTTTGCGAGGCTTGCTGGTTATCAGAGAACACTCAGGCTGTAGTTTCTGGGCTAGAAATTCCTGACATTTACGGACTTTTGCCTTAGTTATTTTTGGAAGACATTAGCTATGGCTTGGCATCCTGCCTAATCACTCCTCCTGGAGTATTGGTAATTCACTTCCCTCCTCCTGTGTCCAGTTTTATTTACAGAACCTCTTACCAATCTATGAGCTAACAGCAGTGCCAGCTTTCCATCAGACAGCTAATGGTAATCCCCCTTGCTCACTTTATCCAAACAAACCCTGTGTGCCACATTCCTCCTGTCTGCTGGGATGGTGAAGAAGCAGTCCCAGGAAAGCTGAAGTGTGAGGTGAAAAGAAGCAAAAGAGGAGAGGGGAAAAGTTGGAAGTCTTCTGCTTAGGAACAGGCTGGTGCTCAATTTAAACATCTGGTGATGTTGGTCCTGCTCCATTGGGTGGCAAGTTCAGCACAAATGTTCTAGTGAAGCTCTTGGAAATTTCCTTTGGGGTTTGGTGTTGTTTCGCTTCAGTTTTGATTGTGTTTTTATTTGTTGGTTTGCTTGTTTGTTTGTTTTGATTTACAGTGTGCTAAAGCCAAGGCATTAAGGCCCTGGGAGTTAGCTTCCCCTTGGGGACTCTCCAAGTGTCTCCACCCTTAGCTCAGGAGCAGTGTTTAAAATCCCAGAGTTATTTATACCTAAAACTCTGGGCTTTTCCTTTTCAGTTGGCTGCTTTTAAAGAGGCAGTTTAGAAAGATTTTTTTTTTTCCCCTTTTACAGAGAAATCCAGGTTTCTCACCCATAAGTCAAGAACAGAAGGTTTTAAGATAAATGTATCAAAGCAAAGTTTTGAACTGAAGAGCTTGGTGCTCGGTGCTCTGTGCTCAGTGTTTCTTTCCCTCTTCCCCATCCTCACTTGATCTCAGACAAGGCATTTGGGATTTCTCAGCTTCTTCTTAAAGTCTGAGGCTCTCTGTGGTTTATTCTTGCCAGCCTCACTGCAGAGCACCACCATCCTGCTCAAGCTCTTCTGGCGTGTAAATTACTGGGATCTCTGAGATCCGAGTGGGAATCAAGGGGGATTTAATAGCAGGTAGCTGCTAAAACCAGATCTTACCTGGTGGGAGGCAGATAGGGTTGAAACATCTTCCCCTCTGACCCACGGGTGCTTGCATCAGTTGGACCTGCCAATGCAACCTGATTTCCAGGGGCTAATGTTCGCCTTGACGTACACCCCTTCCACCTCCCTCCTAACAGATGGGAGGTTGCAGTGTGCCTGTCAGGGCAGGATTTGCCCTTCAGTGTCAATAACTTCTCCAACAACTTGTTTACGCTTTCATCTCCCTGCCTTTCTCACTGATTTATGTAATTTGTGGTGCTGAGTGATGCGGCAGCTGCAGGGAGGAGACAAGAACCAGAAACCCTGCAGGCTTTCTAGGAGACATCTTCTCCAGTAATAAATCTGGGATGGAGGAAAGCCTGCTGTGATCCTCTGTGCGTGCTCCAGTACGTTGGGAAGGACTGAACACCCAGGCAATGCTCTCCAAAAGGAGACAGTGCCTCTTTGTTTCTTTCTTCTGTGGCTTTTGGGGATGCCGGAGCCTTAGGACTGTGTTCACTGGAAGATGACATTGACTCAGTGATCTCCTAACACATTCAGCTGTCAGTGGCTCTCACCAAACCCCACTCTCTCTCTGTCATGCTTGAGCACTTGCATGTCGAGCTCCCCAGGCATGGGCTGGGGCCCATGGGGATTACAAAAGGAACAGGGACTACAAAGAAATGTAACATCTGTCAGGCCGGAGACCATGGGGTTCTGATCAGTGATTAGAGCCACACAGTGCGAGGGGCCATACAAATTGCTACCGATGGAGATGTTCTTTGCCCTACAGATCTCATGGTGCTTGGCTGCTAATCTTGCCATGGGGACTCCCGGTCATTTCTGCCACAACTGTCGAATGCAGGAGATGTTTGCAGAGTTATTCTTTGTGTTGCATGGGCGTGGGTGATGGAAACAGTGGGCAGGAGGAATTTGGGGTTGATTGCCCGATGCTTTCTAATGCTGCACCTAGTAAAGGTGTGCCATTATCACTTGAGGTGGGCCCTGCATAGATGGACAAGGTGGCATGATGGATATCACCTCACCTTCTCCTCCTACAACGTGAAAAGGGATGGGGTGTCTCACCACGCATGCCTCGACAACTCATCTATTTTTTTTTAATTTTTTTTCAAGGACATGCTTTTTTTTCTCTAAACTGGGAGGCCTTCTCCTGCTTGTGGCTTTCTCTGTAAGATTGCCTGTTTGCTTTCCCAAAGGAATTACAAGCTGTGTAGCAAAATTTCTACTGAAGGCAGCAGAAAAATAATTGAAATATGCAAGTTATTTGAATTATCGATGGGATATATTACACTGTAGCTAAAAAAAAAAAGAAAGGAGAGTGGTTTGGGTTTTTTTTTGGTTTGGCGTTTTTTTTCAAGCTTCTTACTGAGGACACAACCTGTTTTCTGGTGTATGCACTTTTAATGTGAACAGGAAAACCTGCAACTGGTAGCACAGACCCTGGTGAAGGACTTGTGGCATCTCCTTCTCTGGAGATACTCAAAACTCACCTGGACAATGTGAACTTGGGCACCCTGCTCTGAGTGACCCTGCTTCAGCAGGGGAGTTGGACGAGGTAGTCTCCACAGGTCTCTTCCAACCCCCAACAGTCTGTAATTCTGTGACTTGCTTTCTCTCCTTTCCAGTATTTTAGGTCTCTCATCTCCCAGGGTGGGAGGCTCAGCTCCTCACCTTGTCTCCTGACACTTTCCCCATGGCCTTCTCCCAATTCTTTCACACAAAAAATGAGATTTTTCTCCAAGTAAAAAAGGAGCTTCATGCATATTCCAGGAGGACATTTCAAGAGGACCATTCTGGTGAGGTTTGTGGGGAGCATTTGCTCTCTTCTGACAAGGAGTTGCCATGATGTTGACCCAAGACAGTCCTTGACAGTTCTGGTGAAAGTCTTGTGTTGCATGGTGGTCCCAAGGAGACTAGGATAAAACCTATGTCCTAGCCACAAACTCCCTACCATGCAGCCTTCTCCTTAAAGTAGAAGGAGAAGATACAGAGGGATAGCAATTCTACCATTATTGGCTCAGTGACATTTCTCCTTGTACTTGCTTTTCTTCTTGCTTTTGTTTACTTGTTTTGACTGATTTACTTCGGTTTGGACTGGACAGTGCTGGGTTAATGGTTTGACTCGATGAACCTGAAGGTCTCTTCTAACTGAAATGATTCTGTGGTTCTACAATTCTATGAACCAGGCAGGGCTGCGTGTCTGCAAATGGGGTGGAGATGGTCAGCATCGTGTCTTCTCCTGCTCTCTGGTGAAAATCAGGAGATGTTCATTGGGACAGAGACTTAACACCTGCCTCTTGCTTGGGTTTGCTCACCTCATGCCCTTTAGATGTGGTTGCTTGTGGTCTGTCTCCTTGCAGACCTTTCCTGCATAAGACATAGACCTCTATCAAAACAAGGCTGAAGGCCTTGACAACACCTCACAGAGATGTAGGGCACCTTCCAGGGTACAAAACTCTTATACTTGCGCAAAGGGAGGAAAACACATCTCCCAACTCCTGCATATAGGTGCTTTGGAGGTTTGGCGGTAAGTTAACAGTGTGTTAAACTATAAGCTCTACTTTTCTTGAGAAAACAGCTGGCATGGCTTCAGCATGTAAGTTGAAGTTTAGAGTAAAGCAACCAAGAAGAGTTGGTGCCCTGCTGATTTCTGGTTCCTGAATGCCTGCAGTCTATTAATTTTGGGAGGGGAAAAAAAAAAAAAAAAAAAAGGAAAGAAAGCGAACAAAGAAAAGGAGAGGTGAAATGAAATGTACGATCTTGCCCGAGTCCCATGCCTGGGGAGCTGTGTCTCATCTCTTTGTGTGATGCCATAAGGCAGATATGGCTCATCCATCACTTTGAGGCACACATCCAAGCCTTCTAATTAGTAACTATAACCAGAGGTTTGCATCTTAAACTAGTTCTGACCTGTGTTTTTTAATTAAGGTTTTTTTTAATATAACCCCTGCTTCAGGTCATCTGATAACACTAATCTGGACATAATGCCTAACCTTCTTAACCCTAGATTGTTAGTTCTGCACTTTAATGCCAGTCTTAAAGAAACACTGCCCCATAAATTAGGCTCCAGGTACTAAAGAGGTACAGAACCAGCTGTGAATTAAAATGTTCTTAAGGATTAATTAGATGGACCCTGAAGATCATCTCCCATCTGAGATTCTTGCCCATAAGGGTCAAAGAAGGTGTCCCCTCTTACTGCTAACCCTATGCCTAATAACTCAGAACAAGGAGTGTATCTCCAGATACAGTTTTGGATTGATGTTTTCAGCTCATATCATGGAAAGCAGAGATTTTTGATAAGCATAAGAACACTGTGGAGGAGACCTTCGTTCCTATCAGCAGGCAGAACATCCAATGAAGCTGAGGGATTAAGGAAAGCAAACCAAGCCCTGCACCATTTTATGTGTTTTTATGGGTTTTTACTTGTCCTCTCTTGTTCTGCCCATAGCAATATCATGCTGAGAATCGCAGGGAGAAATGCTAATTCAGTATTTTTATATAGGGAAAACAAGCATCCTAAGTGCATTCCTTAAGTCAGTCCAGAAACCGCCTCCTGTCTGCAAAAATTCATGAAAAGCACATGTAATGCCTTGTCAAGCTTGTCTCTTTTATCTGGGATAGCTAAAATATTTTCACCAGGGGAAGAAAGGTTGCTGGGTGGTTTGTTTGTTTGCCTGTTTCTGGATAAAGATCTTCTGAAGGTGGGAGAGCACCCCGTCTTCCATCTGACAGGCAGAAGGGTGCTCTTCAGCAGCCCCTGGGCATGGTTTGGGCTGTGATGTCGTAAGGGAGCCATCATGGAGCCAGTGACAAAATATATATATAGACACAGGGTTTTTTTTACTTGATAAGTGAAAAATTGTTTCTGGTGAGTTTTCTTACAAGAAACCAACACAGCATGCCAGGAGAGAAAGGCAGAGAAAAAGCTTCCTCCTCATCTCAGATACAATAAAAAGAAATTGACGAATGGAAAGAACAAATAATTTGACAGAAACAGCCTCAAAACTCAAAATCATTCCCACCATTCTCCCAGGTACAGTGTTTCAAACATTCATGGCTCAATTTACCACCTATTTGATGGGAATGTTTACGACACATTCTCTGCATTCCTTTACCAGAAGTGCTGTAAAACTGGACTTTTTTTTTTTTTTCCCCCTATATGTGATGCAGAGAATGACTTGGATCTGGAAAATTTACCTTACAGCTCAGCACTGAGCTCTTCCTACAGCCACTTACCTCAAGGAAAAATCAAACATAACCCTGGGCGTTTTCTGCCTTACAAACTTGGGTGTGCAAATGTACCTTTGTACACTTAGGGTTAGTTCAAGTCACGGTAACAGCAGAAATGGAGAGATATGGGCTTATGTGGAGGATCTGTAGGCTCCGGTAGGGGAGAACTGGTTAAATCAACATTAGGCCATGCCAAAGGGCAGGTTTCCCATGGTCATGGTTACCTACACTCAGCATGACAAAAGTGGGAAGGAGAAACGTGGTGTTGCACTTGATTAGGTTATCTGGAGGCATGGAGAAGGTTGGAAACGTGATGACTGGACAAGGCAAAAGTACCAAACACAAAATGTTTGTTACCTGGGCTCTAAGGGCATCTAGGGAAAGGTGGCAGAAAAGCGGTTGTTGTTGGCAGTCCTTGAACTACCACTTGCAGGTGGAAAGATCTCAGAGAAGGATGTCGTAGAGGGAACAGTGCTGTCTCTCGCTTCTTGGGGCACTTGGAAAATGCCTCTAGACATCCTGCACTCATGGCCCTGAAGATCTTGTGCCTGGATCAGCCACTTACACATCTCTGGGCTCTGGCTCTAGAGGTGTCCTCAACAGAGCAAGAGAATCATAGACTGGTTTTGGTTGGAAGGGACCTTTCAAGGTCATCTAGTCCAACCCCCCTGCAGTGAGCAGGGACATCTGCAGCTACAGCAGGTTGCTCAGAGCCCTGTCCAACCTCACCTGGAATGGTTCCAGGTATAGGGCTTCTACCTTATCTCTGTGCAACCTGGGCCAGGGTCTCACCACCCTCAGGGTAAAAATTTTTTTCCTTCTCCCTAGTCCCCTCTTTGAGTTTAAACCCACCACCCCTTGTCCTGTTGCAACAGGCCCCGCTAAAAAGAAGACCACCCAGCCAGGTACAGACTTCAGACTGAAGTCAGAGAACTGCTGTTAGATTAACACTTTCTGAAGATGAGAGGTTTTTAATCATGGAAATAAGTGTTCAAAGGATCTTGTGCATTTTTTCTCAGCTTTGTCTCAAGCTTCTATCCGTCATGCAGTGGCAGGTTCCTCCTCAGCTCTGAGTTATTAGACTTGATAGAGGAATTTCTTGGTGACAAGCACAACCTGCTCTAACGCAGGAGGCCAGGCTGGGTGTTTCTAATGATTTCTTCCTTCTTTCAAAGCTTCTGATTAAATCTGTGTCTTTTTCCCACAAGTTGGGATCTGAGCCCAGAGGGTGAAATTCCATACGATGCACCGGTGAATTCCACCTTCATTCCTGCGTGCTGCCCGATTTCAAGGTCTTAATTGGTGCAGAAAGGGGAATCTCTTCCAAGTACCTTCAAGAAAGTAGCCCCAGCTTCTCATCAAAGCTGCTTTTACAACACAGCAGTGTCATAACTGCTCTTCCCAATTCAAGTGGAGTTGCTACCGTCTCTCTCGATGATATACGAGGGTGTCATGCCTTGTTATGTCACATCAGGCAATGCAGCGGGATAATCAGAGCTGATCGGATGCGGCAGGAGTCATTTTGAAATGGAAGGAAAAGGTTCTCTGTGCACCAAAGACCACATCTGGTTTGTGGCATAATTCAAATTAACTTGGGGGAATTCACTACATCTCGGGTGTCTTCCATGGTGACATGCAAATAGAAATGCAGTCTTGGAAAGCTTTTATGAAAGCTCAGCAGCCAGAGTGGTTTTAAATTGCCTTTTTTATTTTTTATTAAAAAAAAAAAAAGAAGAAATTGTGATGGCAATTTCCTTCTCCTGACTGATTCTACCTAATTTGCGCTTGCACTGATTGCAGTTTTATAAACAGGAATTCCAGAGCTGTGTGGTTCTCTGCTGAGGGGGGAGATGTTTAGCTTTTCACCTTTCTCTGGGATGAAATGTGAATTGCCTGCATCAAACCTCTTCCCATGGAGTGATGCTGGGAGGCCAGAGAGCAACTGTGCCTGCTGCTGCCCAGCTCACATGGGAGTGCTCCAGTCTCCTTCCCAGGGACCTCCTGAAAAACCCCATCTGTTAACCCCCTGGGCTCGGCTTGTGCCCAGGGAAACATGAGTCAGATGTTCATGTGACCTCAGGACCCTCTGGAGGAAAGCGTGATATGGGACAAACCAAACTACCCCAACCAGGATCCAGGTAAGAGTCATCATCTCCCAGGGAATTAAACCTTTAATCCCTAAGGATGCAGCAGACTAATGATTTCCAGGGTGTGGAAGTACAAGGTGGCTGCAGTGGTATCTTCAAGCCTGGTCCAGATGACAGGCCATGCTTGCAAATCTCAACATCTTCCTCTCAAAGACAAAGATGGATGGAACAAGAGTCCAGTGGTGGTGCAAAGGAGAGGGTTTCACCCTCAAAAAATATGTCCTGGGGCTAGCTGAATATATGGTTCCTTAACTATCAACAGGCACCTGGCTGTTGGGAGCCAAAAGGGTTCTGATAGCTGTGAAATGTTGACAAAGAGCTCCCTAAATACTTCTTTCCTCCCCCACCCCTATTAATCTTAACTGAAGTTTATCTCTTTTTCCCTTAAATCTGGACTGGAAGTTTTGAGCATCTCTGGGTTTTGTAGAGATTGCAAAATCCAACCAATCCTCTCCGCAGGAACATCTGGCAAGAGGAATCCTTGCGGCTCAATTTGAGCTGGCGTCCCCCATGGGCTGTTCAGGTAGCTGCAGAAAATGGCAATGCATCTGGTCCTGTAGATCTCAGACCTTGGACCATGACTCTGGGGCAATGGATTCCCCACCATGGGCCAACTGGATGAGCAGGACTGGCCATATCACCTCCCATGCCTCAATTTCCCCAGTTGCTGAAATGTCACCAGTGATGTTCTTGCTTACACAGCCCTTCAAGATCCCCTGAGGAAAGGCTGGGAGATAGTCATACTCTACCTCTGAGCTTTCAAGGGCCCTCACAATTCAGTTAAGTGCTGAATCTAACAATGGTACAAAACAACTTCATGTTGCAATTAATCGTAGATTGTGGCACTGCTCAGGAGACTGCATGGACATTGCTAACTGAAAACATACCCTGACCTTAACCCAAAAGACAAATGACTGGTTGAACTGACCCAAGAGAAGAGACTTTGCATGCAGCTTTGCCTGGCCTGCAGACTAGCTGCACAGGGCTGGGGGAGCTCTGGGACGCTCACTATGGGGCTGCCCCTTCAAGGGAAGTGATGAGGCTGAGCAAGGTGGGACTTCAACCTAATGATGGGGTGGAGCTAGCTCAGGAGAGTATATAGGGCAGAAGCTGAGCCAGCAGCAAGTATAAGAATGGGGATAGGGAGGGAGAAGGAGGATTTGATGACTGTTTGCATGAGTATGTGGCTATTGAGGACATGAGCTGAGCTTGCTTCTTGCTCTTCCCACCTATGCTGTCTCAGCCAGGTTATGCCTTATTTTTTCCTGCTTAGCTTAATAAGCATGGAGTAGGGAAAGACAGCAGTAATCTTCAGTAGAGGGGGAGCTACACTAATTAGCTATAGAAAACCTCAACATAGTGGGGGGTCACACTACTTATTACCTAGCCCGTGGTGTGTCTGATCACATGCACATAGGAAGGCTCTGTCTATGCACACAAAATGAGCCTGAGCTTGGTGTAGAAAGCAGAGATGTTGCTGTGTTAGGAACCAGGGATCTTTTAGAAATGAGAGGAACCCATACAGTCTTAAAACCAACAAGAAAAGATGCCTTTCTGGCTTGGATCTTAGTGGTATCCAAGATCTAGGTTAAGAAGTGTTGGTCCAAGAGATGCTCAGCAGTAGCAAGTGTAATGAAGGTCCAGGCATTGGGACTAGGTGCTTTAAGTCCTTTAGCCTCCCAGAGTCTGAGTGATGAGAACAAGACAGACCATCTTTTGCTAATAAATAAAGCTTTGATGCTCCCGGGTCTTTGAATGCTTGAGGGCACTTAAAGCCACTGCAGCTGAGGAGAAGAATGGTGGAGGTAAGTGCAGGTAAAATGGTGGAAGGCAGAGACTGGAAATGTTGGATTGCCTTGGTCTGGAGGAGGGGGACTTACAAGGCCATCAGGATAGGCAGATGTGGGCCTGTCCTTCACTAGCCCCTGTGTTTGATAAGTGGGTGCACTTGGTGAAACCAGAGGGAGCTAGGAGCTGCTCCACCTGCTCTGAGAACATTTTTCATCTGCTTTTTCTGCTTTGTTTTAGAAGTTACTTTACCATTTCTGAATCACTTTTATTTTGCCTCTCTCCTGTTCCACCCACCCCAAATATCACAGATGATGCCTTGGATACAGCTGAGCAATTTTTATTCATGGAAAGAAGCACTACAAGAAACTGTCTTGTCTATGCCCATCTTAGGAAGATTTATTTTCTGCTTAGCTACCATGTATGCGGTGCCAGAACCTAGAAGAGGAGTAGCTGTTGGGTTCCTCATTCCTTCCTTGGTCTGCTAGCCTGTGCAAGACCATCTCCATCACAATAATCAAATATCATCTCTCTGTAATGTGTGAGTAGATGTATAGGGATGTTTGGAGAAGGGCATTTTATGGTTTCCTGTGTTCTGTTTCTGAGGGTCAACCTGAAAAAATACAAAGAGCTTTCCACCATCTGCTTTTGGACGGCTCCTTTCTTTCTTCACCAGGCAGAGTTTTGGGCTGGCATTGGGATCTTGAGGACAAATGCAGTGGTTGCAGACAGCCACTTTTTTCTGAAAGTGTCTTTGTGGGGCCTGTAAGAAAGATTGGAACAGACTTTTGAGCGGGGCCTGTTGTAACAGGACAAGGCGTGATGGTTTTAAACTAGGAGAGGGAGATTCAGACTAGAGAGAAGGAAGACATTTTTTTACCCTGAGGGTAGTGAGACACTGGCCCAAGTTACCCAGAGAGGTGGTCCATTCCCAGTCTCTGGAAACCTTCCAGGTGAGGTTGGATGGGGCTCTGAGCAACCTGCTCTAGTTGCAGATGTCCCTGCTCACTGCAGGGAAGTTGTACTAAATGACCTTGAATGGTCCCTTCCAACCCAAACCATTCTATGATCTCTTCTAGCTGGCTTTATCTAACTCTTAGGCTGCCCAACCCAGAACATGATTCTTGGGCAGGTTGTGTCTTGCTGTCTTTTCTTTTCTTTCTGAATCCTTGCATTTTCTGGCTGGTGGTTTTGGTAGGAGATGGCTGTTTCTTGCCATCCTGGCTCTTAGGGTTTGTGTTTGGGAAGGCAGCTGGATACAATCTAACAATGCAAAGGGAGGTTTCCCTTTTTTGTCATCCTGTTCCTATTCCTGCACTCCCTCTGTTTATCTAGTGCTGGCTTCAGTGCTCATCGGACCCTGATTTAACTCACCTGACAAAAGAGAGATCCAACAAAAACACCAAATGATTTCCTTTCTTTCTGTCTCTTTTTTTTGTTGTTGTTTTTGTTGCTTGTTTTGTTCTTTTTTTTTTTTTTTTTTTTTTACTTCGGTTTTTGGTGTTTAAGAGGAATGTGGTGGTTTGGGGTG
>JAAGNO010012645.1:3417-18268 GCA_033439905.1 Ceryle rudis | reverse complement strand
TCAGAGCAGATACTATTGATGATCTGACTCCTGGGATCAGTTGACAGGCTGAACCTCACTTCCCCTCTATAGGGACGTGTTTGGGTAAGGTCCGGACTTTCCAAGTATATCCCCAGGAAACTTAGAAATTTTACTGAGCCGCTCTTTAATGTATTACGTTTGGTATACCTACACATGCTTTGCAGACAGTGAATTTATCACTGGCAGTCCACAAGAACTTGCATCTCTGTTGCTTTTAATAAACTGCACTGTTCAAGCTGCTAGTCACAGAAGTTCTCTCATTGGGTGCCGTCAGCTCCTTACTGGCTGCGTGAGATCATGGAGTGCGACTAGAACTGGGGAGTGCAGTGCACTGTTAGTGAATGCAGAGCCGTGAGAGTTCAGACAGACTGAATGCGACCAAACTAAGAGTGCCAAATTTGACATCACTCAGAATCTAAACTTAGCTGCCCCCAGCCCCTCTGATATCTGAGGACCTGATGGAACGCAAGGGGGTTTATCTTCTGCGAAATTACTTTACCCTTTTCATGTAATAACCTTCCCTTTGATTCTATTATAATAACATTTCGTAGTGATTCAACAGTAGCAGTGAGATTGTTTTCAGAAAACACGGACAACGTAACTTTTAAGGAGGTTTTCTAGCCATTTACAGGTGGCTATTTATGTTACTAGTGTTCAGGATAGTTACTGTGTCAAAGGCCTGATTGAAGACATCTCTACCAATAAACAGAATAAGTAAAATACTTTTTCAGTCTTAACAAAAAAACCCCAACCAACCAACCAAACAAACACAGAAACCAAACCAAACCAAACCAAAAACACAGAAAAAAAATCATTATATTACTTTTCGGATTTTGACATTTAGTATGCTCTGAAAAAAACATGTATTGCATTCAATATCTCTGTCTGTAAAGAAATGCTTGGAATTATGAGTCTGAACATTTTTCAATGGTCAAGGCTTTCACCTTCTGTTTATAGTGACATGACTCACTCAAATCTTTTTTGTGCAAAGCAAGTACTCTAGGGCAACAGGAAGGTAAGGAAAGGCAAAACTGAATTATTAGCAGCTGTGATTATTTTTTTCTTGTAGTGCACAGGATTTAGGTTGAGTTAGAACTTTGTGTTTGAGCCATAATTTGTGTCCTTTGCAAAAGGTTACAATCCAAAAACAAGTTAAAACTCAGTTCTCCATTTCTCATAGCTCCAGCTCTCAAAATTTTTAGGATAACTGAAACTTAGAGAAAAAGTTTTCTGCTTCTTCTTCGAAGTGATACTTGTCCCACTGTGTTATTGAGAAGGTAGTTAGGAGTATCTACTGAGTGGTGAACAGGAGCTTTGCTTTTGAGAATGGAGGGGAGACAATCCACCTTTAGTCTCAACTTCCTTCTGTTTCCTCTTCTATTTCTTGCTGTAAGGTTGTGTCACTGAACCAAGAGACAGGAACTGTGGGGTTTCTTTTCTGACAGTGGAGAAAAGTGGTGTACTTTGTGGACACAAAAGGTTCCTTGCCAGAAGAAAGCCCAGGGACCAAATTTGAACATAATTTATGATAGAGATAGTCTACAAGATAATTAATGCCATGAGGGATATTTGGAAGACATTGCTCATTTTCATTTGAAAAGGCAGATTTTAATATGCAGTGTGTGATCTACTACGTAGCTGTTTGGCCTCAGAAGGCCTAGCAGGTGTAATGTAAGGCACCTATAAATATATGGTGTAGGTCGTAATTAATCCTGTAAGATATCAGCCCTACATTTTATTGCTCAAAAAACCATCAGCAAACAAAAGGAGGTATAGAAGTGGAGAAAGGGGAAAACTTAATATGTGATTGGATGAGACACAAAGTTATAATTATTACTTTCAACATGAGAAGCAATTCATTATATGGCATAATAATATGACTGAGCATTTCTATAATGGGTAAATCTGGTCATGAATATTTAACAGGAACAGAAACAGCCAAGTGCAAAGCAGATTTTCTTTTGGGTTACAACCAGGGCACAAGTGCTTTCTGATTCCATTCACGGCACAATTTTGTCTCTGAAGGACAAAGCAGATCTCATTATCTGGTAGTAAACTTCATTGGCAAAATAAGTTCACCAGTTATGACTTAACCTTCTTACTAATGGAATAAGTGTAAAAAAATATTTTTTATCTTCTTAACTGATGATACAGCTTTAAAACTGGATGAAAACACCCAAATGTTTTTATTGATTTAGTATATTGTTGATTTAGTAAAAATTACTATAAACTAGAGTTGACAGGGAGGTGATCCTCAATCCATCTCACTTGGAAACCAGTTCCAGAAATAGATACCCTGGTCCTGGGGAACAATCACAGGCCAGCAATAGAGCACCTGAAATGCAAGATAATGGATTCCATCCAGTAATCATTCCAGATATCAAGTCATCTTCAATGGGGGCCCAATTTAAATGCCTCTATACAAATGTAAGTATACAGAGAAAAAATAGGAGTTACAGATGTGCACACACCTACAGGGCTATGATATTATTAGCATCACTGAGACATGGTGGGATGACTCCTACGAATGGAGCATGGGAATAAATGTGTGCAAGCTCTTTAGGGAAGATAGGCAGGAGAGAAGAGGAAGGGGTGTTGAGCTATATGCTGGAGTCCAGCTGGAGTCCATGTAGCTTGACCTGGGCATGGATGAGGAGTTCACTGAGAGCTTATGGGTCAGGGTGAAAGGGAAGGAAGGGGATGGTAATGTCATATCGAGGGTCCGCTACAGGTCACCTGACCAGAAAGACCAAGTGGATGAGGCCCTGTCACAATCTGGTATTCGGATACATGGCCATTTTTACGATCTTGCCAGGACAAAACAAAGATAACACGATACCAAGTGCACAAATAGGCACTGGGGCTGGTGTGTGGTCTTATGAGAGACCAGGCAGAACCCCCTTGCTTTCTAACGCTATCCTGAGTGCCTAAGTACATCACTTATCTCTTGGACTGTTCAAGACAAGCACTAGACATCCTGAATGTCACAGGACCTCTACAGACAGACAGGAGTGGTTTGGTGTTCACAAACCCTGGTCCTAATGGGGAATTTCAACCACCATAGTATCTATTGGAAGGAGAGAACAGTAGAGCACCAGCAATCCAGGAGGTTCCTGGAATGCACAGATGACGATTTCCTTCTCAAAGTGGTAGAGAAACCAATAAGAAGAGGTGTTAAGCTGGACCTTGTTCTTACTAAGAAGGAATGGCTGGTGAGTAACATGAGACTCAAGGGCAGCCTTGGCTGAAGTGACCTTGGCAGGGGGGTTGGAACCAGATGATCTTTAAGGTCCCTTCCAACCCATTCTATGATTCAGTGATTCTATGGTATTAACCCTATCCAGAAAGACTGACAATAGATTTCTCACATGCTGAAGGAGTATAGTACAATAAAGCTAAATATTTACTCTTTGTTTTCTCTAAATGATACAATGTAGACAGCAGTACCTGATATGAAATGTTATCATACCTCATTATGGTAGCCAATACATTACTTATTCTCAGATCTTGTTTTTAATTGCTTTGATATATTTTAAAATGGTTCTTTCTAAATAGAAATTAATTCTTCCTTTTTGTCATGGCAGGAAATGTTGGTCTAAGAGAAAATACAGCTATTACTGATAATGAAACATCTGAGTAGTGAAAATGCAGTATTTTATTCATGTTGAAAAGTTATCCTTTAAGTGGTTGCAGAACATATGAAAATAATAGGCACAAATCAATATGATATATCGGGAAAGAGTCAACATGATTTTTATAGAAGAAAGTCATACCTCACAAATATGTTTGAGTATCTTGCAGAACTTAGAGATGTCTGAGGTCACAGGGATCTGTCTGACACAATATACATGGACTTTTAGAGAGCTTTCTCAAGGAGACACTTTGAAAGCTGTAAGCAGAGAAATTCAGTATGGGATTAGTCTCACATAGCTTAACCACAGAAAGACAGGTTATTGTTATTACTGATGTTATTATTACTACTCTGTAGTAATATATGGCTAGAAGGTGTTTTTTTTTCTCCTGCCTAATGTTACACCAAATTATTCTAAAAGTCCTGACAAGCAGACAAACTAACATGACAAAGCTTGTAAGTGAAATAAGACAGGCAAAACAAAAATAGACCGTGAAGACTTGTTGAAGATTTGCACTGTGCTGATGGTCTGGCCAGAAAAATGAGAGATAAAACTCAGTGCCCTTATGTGTAACATAAAGCAGAAAGGAGTGAAAAACCAAGGTTACTGTAAATATACTTTGGTGAGCTGTTGTCACTCTGGGAAAAGATCCTGGTGTCCTTATGAATAGTTGATAGGAAATACCATCTCAGTACTCATCAGCAGCAAAGCAAATGTCAGGAATTATGAGAAGCTAATAAAAATTGAAGACATTGTTACGATTCTGTTTAAAGCCATATGACACTGAAAATTAGAAAGCGCGTATAATGCTCACATGTTTTTCCCACTTGCTTTACCTTTGAAAAATAATGTAAAGGAACTATAAATGATTCAGAGACTATAAAATAGAGTGGTGAGGTGGATGACAGCATGGCTGATGGAAATGTACAGATAAGTTGATGGGACTGAAAGTCCACTCTCAAATCACCTATAAGGAAGCCCATCTGTTCAGCATAGATACCTACAAGAATATTAAAAACACTAAAGAAAGGCCCAAACTAGAAATGGTGCATTCAGTTCCATTCCACTGTCATAGTAAAGTTACATAGCCTAAAAAAGCCATCTCAATACTGCTGTTTGAAGGAACAAACATTTCTCACAGTCTCTGTTTTGTACACAGAATCACTGGATGGGTTTGAGGGGCCCTCAGGATTTCCCCTTCTCCAAGCAGGGCCAACACTGAACTCAGATGGGGAGGCACAGGTCTTTGTCCAAAGAGGGCGTGAAAATCTCCAGAGATGGGGAGTCCACAGCCATTCTGGGCAACCTGGTCTACCACTTCGTTATCCTCAGACTGACATGTTGATTACAATATTACAGTCTGAATCTCTCCTGTTCCAGCTGCAGTCTCACCCTCCTGTCCATCCCCATCCCCTTGATTCCTTCCATGTAGATACCACAGTGGTTTTAGGTGCCCTAACTCTGTTCCTGCTCCTAGCTGAACCAGTCCCAGCAGAACAGACTTGGTGTCACCTGAAAAACTGACAGAATGTATTAGGCCACATTCCCTGGTGTCCGAGAAAAGACATAAAGCAAGAGGTCAAAAGAGGTCAAAATAGGCAAATTAAAAATTACTTTTATCTATGGAGTACATGCACAAAAATCTGACCAGTATCTTGCATATTTAGATGTAGAATCTCTCAGTCTTTGAACTTTGTTCAGGTACAGTTTTAACAAAAATGTTAGACAAAAAGCATCATTGCACTGTTTGCCCATGCTAAGTGACATTTGTATTCACATCCATGGTCATCCAGAAACATACGCTGACCAATAGTAGTGAACTACATGACGCTGCTGGTAAATGCTAGAAACACACTAGCCCAAACGCTTGTATTTTAAACAGGGCTATAGCAGAGAGTTTTCTCTTATGAACAAATACTTGTGAAGATTTTTGTTATGACCTCAGATAAATCCAGTGCTGCCTCTATATTTATATGTCGTTTTTAATTGTTTTGGTTTTGTTCACTCTCTTCTACAGCTAAGAGCTATGTTCTTCTAACTTAACTAAGCATTGAAAATATTACGCCAACCAAAGTGAAAGTCAGCTAAAACTCCACTCCTCAACTTATAATCCAATCCTGAAAGTATAGTTTGTGTGAATGTGTGTTATTGTTGATCAAACTCTCAAAGTTAAGGGAGTCATTTAAGAAAAATCCCAGTCTTAACCTTTTTGAGACTACATATGCATGTATTATCACAATAATGTGGTTCTGTAGTATAATAAAACTCTCATGATTTTACATAAAACATATATGTTGAGGGAGAATTTTTTTGGTGTGTGTTTATATAGTGACAGAAAATGTCTTAGTATCCAGAGGCTTGGGTTTGTTCTGTCATAAATGTGTATTTTACACTCTGGGAATGGCCTAAATTTATTGTGCTAAATTTTCAGTGATATGTCATTTAGCTAACTGTGAAAACTATCTGACAATTTTTTTCCCTTTAATTTCTGCTGCTAAATTATCTTCTTTTTCTTTTTATATTTCTCATCTCTGCCTTTCAACACTACAGAAAGAAAAACAAGCAATCATTTAGTTTCTTTGTTAAGGTTTGCCTGTAAACAAAATGCAGAGCATCTACATAGATTTGTCACATCAGAATGACAGAGAGGATCAACCACTTTTTTTGAAGAATAATAGGACATCTTTTTTTATTGTGTGACTTCATATTACTCTATGAAGCATATATATTACTTGGGAAAAATGAAATCTCTTCTCACCTTGACTTCTGTCATTACCACCTCTTTTGAGAGAGCAGTCATTAACCTCCCATTGTGTCTTTCTCACTGACTGTAATGTGGGGTTTAAAATATCCTTTACCATGATAAAACATTTTGCATCTGAAAACAGCACAATGGAAAAATATTTGCTACAGCAAACCAGAGAAAAAGTAACTTGCTAAATTCTTTTAGAGAAAAGTGTGTGTGAAAATATCCAGAGAATAGGGGGAAAAATCATAGAAATCCACTGTACAATGTGAACGCATCATGTAGCCTTAGTCATCATATAGCTGCCTCTATCTAGTTTATATGCTTATGCTTCCAGATAACATGAGTGGCACCACAGACATTCACATCTTCCCAACTCTGTATATATTAACAGATTTAAGAGTGTACCTGTGAGTCTTTTGAACAATTCTTTCTTTGTAAAATTAAAAAGAAAATAAAAGAGAAGGAGAATTGGACCTAACTCTGTGATTAAGTCAGAGAAAACAATGTTCTCAGAATTTCACACAAAGCAGAAGAGTTTCTAACCATGGCACAGGTAGCTGTTCTAGAGTGGATACTGTTCTCATCTCCTTCCTTTCTCAAAAATGTGCAATAAAAATAATTGCCAAAACATCAGCATTTCACATCATGGAAGCCACACCTCCAGGGAAGTCAAGTATCCAGACAGAAAGATTGGACTGTATTAAAATCCATCTAGGCGTCTATTAACAGTTTTCAGTGTAAACAGTCTTTTTAATTTAAGTACTTTTTAAAAATTGTAATGTCTAACTTTTTTAGTTTTATTTCTCTCTTTTGGATACATTAATGACCTTCCTATTGGCCTTCCACCTGAAATGATTTTGCCCTTAGAGTTGCACAGCAGTCCCCTGACAGTGGTGTTCAGTGGGTGCTCATCCTCCTCTGCTGAAATGAGCTGCATGTCCATTTTCTTCCCTCATGTCATGAAAAATCAAGGCATCACTCAACTCGTCACTCATCTGTAGGTGCTATTGTACAGGTTAGAAATTCTTTAGAAACACTTATTTTTGTCAGGCATTCCATTAACAAAATAGACACACTTACAGGATAATACTGATCTCCTATGTGAGTGCCTCTGTCACCCCTGGGATTTCAGTAAACAAATAAATGATTATTTACCTGACAGGAACAGATTCATGCACTCTGTAGGTTCTTCTGGTTTATCAACGTCCACAAGACCAAATGCTACATGAATGCAACATTTAGAGAGATATATATATATAATCAAAAGAATGCAGAAACTGGGCACAGATGTAGGGAAAAATACAAATAAGATATAACTGACACATAAAAGTCAATCTTATACTGTTACATGAAATTCCAAGGTTATATAATATTTTTTCAGGAACAGAGCAAAACACTGTGTTTTATATTCTATTTTGGATATTTTTACTTACACCTTTACTTAAGGGCCAAAATGAAGTAATGATATCTTTTGTTTCCAGTCTCTTTCCATGCATACATCTCAGAGCACATAAAGTACTACTGGGAATAATTAGCTCGCAATTATCACCATTTACATTTCCACTTGTTCTTCTTGTAAAACTCTAAAAATTCTCTTTTGCTCAATATGCAAGGTTTGATTTTCCCTTCTTTCCCATTTCCACTGGGTCACTGCATGAGAGAGCAGTATCTCCACTGAGAAATGAATTCTCAAGCTAATAACTTTGCAGATGGCGTTGGAGCTTTTCTTTGAGTAACTCAGTTACTAAGTACCTATTTTTTCCAAGAAGTGTCTAGAATATAGCTATTATCTTGCCTACTTAGGCAACATTGTCACAAGTCCAGCTACATTTATTTTCTTTAAGTATTAGATACACAGAACTTTCATATGCCTAAGAAGTCCAGCCAAAGCTGCATTTCCAATATCTTCAGTTAAACATATTGAAGAAAACATCAGAAGACATTAGTTAAGGAACTGCAAAGTGGCTAGGGTATCCATGAAAGAAAAGAGCATAAAATTAATACCGAAAAGTGCAGTGAGAAGACTGGAGCAGAGTCACTAGCTGAGCTCCTCAGGGCCTGCTTTGGAACCAGTCTTGCTTAATTTCATTAGTAACCTCTTATTAAAAGAGGCACAGGCTGATTAAATTTTCTGATGACACAAAGTATCCTCAATACAGGAAATTATCAGGGTGATACTGAAACACAGACACAGAAATAACTAAATTGCCTTGAGAATGAGACTATGATTGCCTTGAGGATGAGTTTGGGAATAAGAATGAATTAAACATGTGCTACAAAATACAGAATGCACTCTCAGGAATTTGTAAGAAAACTTACTGTAATAAACTGTAAGTTTAATAGACATGAATAGTTGAAAAGGATTTTGATGTTATAAACTGATCAAAAGCTATGAGCAAGTCAACAACATAGTGGCCCTAAAAAATAGGCAAATACAAAATTTATTAGTTGATTCTCCCAGAAAGAAGGTATTATTTAATGCTATTGTCCAAAATCTTGCTAAATTCTCAAATATTCACAGTTCTAAAGACACATTTCATAAAAAACTGATCTGGAAAGTGAACAACTGGTGAAAAAGAAGCTAAGTAAAAATTATACAAAACTTAATTTGAAAGAGAATTAGGAAAAAGATTCATGCTTTCCAAGACAACAGAAACAAGGCTGTGTTAAGGTCGCCACTTTTCTACAAATAAAAGTTGGAGACTGACAAGGAAGGAGACTAAAGTACAGAGGGAGAAAAGCTGTTTAAAAAGAAAGACTCATATCATCATGGAAAGAGGTAAGTGAGCAAACACATACGCTTGAAGCAGAAAAAAATTTCCCAGCTGCTAGGAGTCTGATAACCATTAGAATGAAGTCACAGAACCATAGAATCACAAAAATCACATAACAGTTGAAGTCTGAAGGGACCTCTTGAGGTCATTTGGTCCAATGTTCCTGCTCATGCATGGCTACCTAGAACCTGTGTCCCAGTACTGCATCCAGATAGCTTTTTGAATATCTCCAAGGATAGAGAGAGACTCCACAACTTCTTTGGAAAACCTGTGTCAGTACTCAGTCACCCTCACTACAAAATAGTGTTTCCTGATGTTCAGGAGGCACCTCCTGTGTTGCAGTTTGTAACCATTGCCTCTTTGCCTGTCACTGGACACCACAGGAAACAACCTGATTTCTTCTCCTTTGAATGCTCCTTTCAGGTATTTGTATATATTAATAAGATATACCCCAAGCCTGCTCTTCTCCAGGCTTGTCTGAACCCTAGAGCTCTCTCAACCTTTTCTCAGAGGAGATATGCTTTAGTCATCACCATACATTGTGACCCTCATGGCCCTTCACTTGACTCTCTTCAGTATGTCCATGTTTCTTTTGTACTGCGAATCCCAGAGCTCAATATAGTACTCCATGGATTGCCTCACCAGTGCTGAGTAGAAGGGAAGAATCACTTCCCTTCACCTGCTTTCAACACCCCTTCTAACACAGCCTAGGATACATTCAGCTACCTTTCCTGCATAAGCAGGTTGTTGTCTCATGTTCAGCCTGGTATCTATCAGGAACACCAGGCCCTTCCAACTGGTCCATCCCAGTGTATACTGATACTTGGTCTTGTTTCTCCCCAGATGCAGGACTTTGCACATGCCCTTGTTGAGATTCCTGTCAGCCCATTTCTCCAGCTTCTCTAGGTCCCTCTGATTGGCAGCACTATCATCTGTGTTATCAGTCATTCCTCTCAGTTTTGTGTCATCTACAAACTTGCTGAAGGTACACTCTGTCCCATCATTAAGATGATTAATGAAGATATTTAACAGGACTGGAGCCGGTACTGACCTCTGGGGTACAGTGCCAGACACTGGCCTCCAACTAGATGTTTTGCCACTGGCCACCATAATCTAGGTCACCATAATCTAGGCCTGCCCATTCAGTTTGCTGTTCACCTCACTGTCTGTTTATCGATCCCTTGCACCAAAAGCTTCTCTGTGAGTAAATTATGGGAGACAGTGGCAAAGGCCTTACTGAAGACTAGGTAGACAAAATCCATTGCTCTCCAGCCACCTACCAGGCCAGTCATTTAATTGCAAAAGTTTATCAAGTTGGTCATGGCTTTGGTGAAGCCATGCTGACTACTACTGATGATTTTCTTGTTAATGTGCCTGCAAATGGCTTCCAGGTTTAGCTGCTCCATCACTTTCCCAGGGATTGTTGTGAGGCTGACCAGCCTGTATTCCTCTGGATCCAGCTTCTTGCCCTTCTTGAAGACAAGAGTAACATTTGCTTTCCTTCAGTCTTCAGGATCTTCCCCCAGTCACTGTAATAGATCAAAGATTATTGAGTGGTCTCACAACAACACTGCTAGGTCCCTCACTCATGAGATACACTCATGGATGCATCTGATTAGGGCCCACACACAAACTTATTTAATTATGTCCAGTTTGCTTACATATTCCCTAATCTGATCCTTTCCCACCAAGGACACATCCTCTTTAGTCCGTATTTGCCCTTTGGTCTTTTGGACCTGAGATTCCTGAAGGCCAGTGTTGCTAGTAAGACTGAGCAAAAAAAGGCACTCAGCCTTTTCCAAGTGTCATGGTTTAAACCCAACTGGGAGCTGAGCACCCTGCAGCCACTTGCTCACTGCCGACCAAACGCATGCGCTTTGTCTGGCCCACTCCCTACCCTTATATACTGGGCATGATGTTGTATGATATGGAATAACATATTGTCTATTTTGTTTTATTGTGGTTGTTGCTCCCTTCTCAATTTATGATGAAAATGAACCCTCTCCCAGATGAACCCTGGACACCGGACACCATGTCTTATGTAACCAGGTCCCCTGTCTCATTCAGCAACAGGCCCACATTTTTCCTCACCTTTCTTCTTTTGCCTATAGACTTATAGAAGACATTCTTGCTGTCTTTTACATCCCTGGCCAGATTCAACTCCATCCGGGCTTTAGCTTTTATAACTTCATATCCAGACACTGAGGCAATGTCTCTGTGTTCTCCAAGATTATTCAACCTTGCTTACGCTCTCTGGATATTTCCTTTTTTTGTGTTTGAGTTTGTCTGGGAGTTCCTTTTTCATCCAAACAGACCTCCTGGCATTTTTCCCTGACTTCCTATTCACTGGGATGGACTATTCTTGAGCCTGGAGCAGGTAATCCTTGAAATTAATTTCTTGAGCTCTTTCTTGGGCTTTTCTTCCCTCCAGGGTCTTAACCCATGAGACTTTCCAAGCAGATCTCTGAAGAGGCCAAAATCTGTTGTCCTGAAATCCACAGCTGTAAACATGCTATTTACTTTCCTCCCTCCTCTCAAGATCCTGAACTCTACCATATCATGGTCACTGAAGCCAGAGCTGCTTTTGATCTTTGCATCCTCAATAGGCAATTCTCTGATGAGTATGAGGTTCAGCAGAACACCTCTTCTCATTACATTCTCTATCATTTGAATCAAGAAGTTGTCGTCAATGCACACAAAGAATCTCCTGGGTTGCTTAAGCCGTGGTGTTTTGTCCCTCCAGCAGATATTGTGGTAGTTAAAGACCCCCATGAGGACCAAAGTCTGCAAGTGTGAGGCTGCTCCTATCTGTAGAGGGCCTTATCCACTTGTCCTTTCTGGCTAGGTAGCCTCTATCAGACACCCACTGTAATATTACCTACCTCTGTCATCTCTTTAATCTTAACCTATAAACTCTCAGTTGGGTCCTCATCCATCCCCAGGTGGAGCTCCATACACTCCAGCTGCTCTCACATAAAAGCCAACTGCCTCTTGTCTTCTCAGCCTGTCCTTCCTGAAAAGCTTGTATCCCTTCATAGCAACATTACAGTTGTATGAGCCATCTCATCACGTATGTTTGATCCCAACATGTAGCAGTTTACAAGTAGACAAATCTACAGATCTCTAAATAATACTCCATACTTTAGTATACAGGCACTTTACAGAGGCTCACCAGGTTGTAGACTTCCTAGAAAAAGTTTTGGAGATGTCTTCATAATGGTACCTTGTAGGCCCTTCTTTGACAACATTCAATCCTAATGTAAAACTTGGGTGCAGTAAAAGAAGGAAGGTGACTGCTTTCCAGACATCAGTGGATTCTGCTATAGAGGACTCCAAAGCAAGTTGATTGTGTTACCAAAGTTCTGGACCTCATAACCCACCTGCAGGTCCCCACTGATCTTCAGTTTTCAGCCTGTTCTTGAAGAGGAAGTTTGATGAAAGAGTATTAATTTGATAAGCTAGCATTTTGCTATACTTCAGTCATCAGGTACGCAAAAGTACATGGTGTGCCCCAAATCTTATACCGGTACAAAGTCTCCTAGATCTCCTGTATTGAAACATCTTCTGCAGCCTCAATACCAGCCACTACTGAACTTCTTAGTAAAAAATATATCTGGCAATAAAATAATAAAGACAATGGGAGCAATTGTGTAAATCCTTACAAAGATTTTACTGCATGAAAAATAATTTCATCTGTGAACATTCCATAAGTGACTTTTCCATTCAGTTCAGCAAGCCTACAACCGCAAGTATTTTTATTCTATTTATTCTTATTCCTGTGTCATTTTATGTATATGTGACATGCATACAGTATTTAGACACTCTCATCAAAGTTTCTAGGCACTTGAAAATGAAATGTACATTAGAACAGTATTTACTCCTAACAGATAGAACTAACATGTTTATTACATGAGTTAGAGTTCTGACCAGCACTTGATCAGCTGGTCAAAACCTCACACGTTCTTCCAAAGTAGGCATAAAATAATAATTTTTAAGAAAAAAGTTTTTGTAATGAACATCAGTTAATTCCAATGTCAAAAAGCATATAAATATAATTTTTTTTTATTTGTAATGTGAAAAGCAGAAAATATTTGTTAAGGAACAGAATATGTTAATTTCCAAGGATATGTCATTTAAATTAAAACATCTCTGACTAGCTATCACAAGTTTCACTGCTAGCCAGATCAAACTTTTGTACAAGTCATACTTTATACTATCAGACTTCAATGAGTTTTTAAAATTTCTGCTGTTTCTTTCTCCTACTTAGTAATACTTTGCACTACAAATTTGTCACTTCTTTCCCATAGTGAGAAGCACTTCACAAACATATGTATCTTTCATGACAGAATATATAAATTAAGAGAAAGATAATATGGCAAATATTACAGATGATGAGTTAAGACTCAGAGACAAGCTAGCTCATTTATCTAAAATTCAGTAGAAAACCTGTGACAAATTTGGTGCCTTTTGTTCCCAAATGTTTTCCTTCCACATCTACAAATCTTTCAAGAGCTCCCTCAATTCTAGACTGATTGTGCTTCTTTTTAGCCATTAACATTTAAAAAACTTAAAATCAGTCTCTTAAACCCAAGTACACAAAACAAAATAATTTCTCTAAGAAGCAGTACTGGGGACTTTTCTCAAGAGTTGTTTTTTCTTCTCATCAGATTAGATCTTTTTCACTTCAGTTCTGTTAACTCAGTATGAAAAGACATTCTGTCTGGTAGGAGACTAGAAGGGCATGTGTTCTAGTGCCTGGGACACAGAAACAATTGCTGCCTGTGTTGAGCTAAAAACTCAAACCCAGATCAAATACTGTATCAAGACAGATCAAATGTCCAAATACTGCATGCATGTCACATATACATAAAATGATACAGGAATAAGTAGAATAAATCAATGCAGTAATGATGAATTTATAAATGGAGGCAGAGTACATTTCTCCCTCTTATTTTTCCATTAGAAATTAAAAACATACCTTGGTCCTATTCTCATATTCCACCAAAAAAAACAACAACAAAAAAAACCCAACCAAACAAACAAACAAAAAACCCAAAAAACAACAAAACAAAACAAAAAAACTCCTACCCACACAAAAAGAACCAACCAACCAAACCAAATCAAAACAAACAAACAACCAAACAAAAAAAACCAGAATATGGAGGTCTCAAAAGCTTCTGAATGAAGTACTGTAAAATGTCTTATACCCCCAGTTTCTCCTGCTATTAAGAAGATAAGCCAATAAGGCTAACTGGAAGTCTTACTAAAGGGTGAGTTCATAAAGCTAGATTTTACACATATTGATTTCATGAATTAGAAGATGATAGGAAAAATAGAAGAAATCATTTTGCCTTCTGTTTTACCTGTCAGGAGGCTTTCAACCACTAAATATGAGGTTGTATTCTAGCATGTCTGACACAGCTGTATTAAAGCTGAGCATAGAAAAATAAGATTTTGATATAACCTGATTAGAAGACATAAAACCAAAATCAATTGTATCTTTTTATGCAAACATTGCAAAAATACACAAACACTCACACAAAAATCCCTTGAAAAGACTTCTGTCTATACCAGATAACTAGCACATTTTAGCAATAGCACCATGTGTTTGTCAGAGACACGAAACAAAAGTTTGATTTATATGTAGATATATTTACTGCATAGTAAGATGTGGG
>JAAGNO010012642.1:19026-37732 GCA_033439905.1 Ceryle rudis | reverse complement strand
GGCTGCTCAGAGAGGTTGTGGAGTCTCCTTCTCTAGAGACTTTCAAGACCTGCCTGGATCTGTTCCTGTGTGGCCTGTGCTGAGTGATCCTGCTCTGGCAGGGGGGTTGGACTCCATGATCTCCAGAGGTTCTTTACAACCCCTACCATTCTGTGATTCTATGGTCTATGATTTTTAGTGGAGACAAATGAGACCATGCCAAAGACTTCCTCGTAGGAATTTGATAAAGAGACAGGCCTGAGTCACTTGGCTGTCATAGCAGGACTTAAACTGTGCTGTATATCTCAGAAACCTGAGGTTGCTTCAGTTTGGGATTTGGCTCAGATCATCAGCTACACAAACACCAGCCATTAAATTCACACACTAAGCTTCCCTCAACAGCTGAGGATTTGCCAGCTTGGTTTGATGCTGGTTCACAAAGCCTGGAATAATAAATCAGGTAAAGAGACTGGGAAGTGATGACCAGCAGAGGAGACTAGGGACTGGTGGAACAATATAAAATGGGCAGAAACTAGCTAATATCCTTAGAGCAAATTTGGAAAGAAAAAAAAAAACCACCAAAAAAAAAAAAAAAACAAAAACAAAAACCAAACAACAATTTAGAAGAAAGTGAAAATAGGGGTGCATAACTGAGTATGAGGAAATGGTATAATGAATTTTGGATTCAATCAGAAGAATCATCATGTGAAAGATGGACCTGTTGGAGTGGGTCCAGAGGAGGACCACAAAAATGGTCAGAGGGATGAAACTCCTCTGCTATGAAGACAGGCTGAGAGTTAAGATTGTTCAGCCTGGGGAAGAGAAGGCTCCAGAAACACCTTATTGAAGCCTTTCATTACTTAAAAGGGGGCTTATATGAAAGTTGGGGACAAACTTTTTAATAGGGCCTGTTAAGACAGGACAAGGGGTAATGGTTTTAAACTAAAAGAAGGTAGACTCAGACTAGATATAGCGAAGACATTTTTTACAATGAGTGACCTGACACAGGTCACCCAGAGAGGTGATAGGTGCCCAACCCCTGGAAACATTCAAGGTCAGGCTGGATGGGGCTCTGAGAAACCTGATCTAGTTAAAGTCATCCTTGCAGGGGACCCTTTAAAGGTTCCTTCCAACTTAAACCATTCTGTGATTCTAAAAGGATCAAAAGGCAATGAGGGATGTTTCTATTAACACATAAGAAAAGGAAAAGAAAGAGGCAAAAGCACAAATTTTAGATCTAAACATAGCTATTTGCTGATATTTTTTATTCCAATCTTTAGCACCAAAATTGTCACCCAGCATCTAATAAAATTGTTTTTAACAGTAGGATGGGGGCATAGAAAAAACAGATAAACAAAGACTAACAAGTATTTTGCAAGTCTGTGTGCACTGGGGGAATTAGTTAAAGCAATTTGTGAACTACTGCTAATGATGTTTCAGAAATTATGGTGTATTGGGATAAAACAAACATAACACCTGCCTTTTGAAAAAGAGTAGTTGGAGAATTATACACCAGTCAGCTTAGCTTCAACCAGAAGTCATCAGTCAATCAATATATATATTCATACACTTTCAGAAGTGTATGAATTTTAGAGACTCACCACAGGTGACTCCTAACATGCTTCAGGATAAGATGAAATTGTGCTGGGGTTCACAACTGCACTTACTTCATACCCTACCTCAGAAAGATAGAAGAAGATCCAGCCTCAGTCCTGCCTGTTTTCTGTGAGGACCAGCATAGGCATGGATGGATCCTATTTTCCCTGCAACGTGCAGACTTAACAGGCTGCAGATCATGTTGCTGTTCCAGTGAGTAGACAGCAAAAGAGAGCTGGAAATGATAAAGGATAGTAATGGATGCTGGTCTCATCTCCTCTGATTTATCTGTGAACCTACTTGCCTCCACTCCCCACCAATGGACATACAGCATCCACAGCATCACACCCACACCTCATCCCAGTCATGGCAGTACCCCAGCTCACAGCAACGACCTGCCACAGCTCAGTACCATCCCTGTCCCCATAGGCTCTGCAGACTGATTTCTAACATGACAGCCTCCTCCTCCTCCTCAACAGCTTTCAGCTCCTGTGACAATGTACCAATTCCTTTCTCACACAGTGCCCCCACTCACCAGGGTTATTGATACACAGGGAGAAGGCAGGACTTGAGAGGGAACAGAGTCAGCAGCTGCATGTCAGGGATGGTAAAAGCCAGGGAGGATGGGGAGGGGAGACGCAGAGGCAGCAAGTGCAGCAGCACTGCAGTCACAAAGCTTGGAAGGCTGCTTTAGAGATGCTGCTGCAATAAGACACACATGGTTCAAGAAGAAACAGTAGTGTCAGACCAATCTAATCTCCTTGTTTGATGAGGTATGCAGCTGAACAGCTAGACAGGAAGCAAGAAGCGTACATCTTGATTTTATGATGTCTTTTGACACATCCCAATATATATTCCCAATTAACACTTGAGAAATTGCAAAGGCATTGTGTACTTCTGGATGTGTTACACAACCGTGCTCAGAAACAGCCACCAGTAGTTCACTATTGATCTGGAATGATGGACTAAGTTGAGTATGCAATAATCTGCCCTTTTCAGGATGCTAGCCAGTGGTTTCCTCTATTCATAATTTCTATTCTCTTCAGAATGGGGTAGAAAATGCACTTACTTAAATCAGCAAATGATACTGACTTGGGAAGGAGTATATAACACAAACAGGATTTAAGATGATCTTAGTCCGAAAATAAAAGAAAATCCATTGAGGGCAAATGCAAAATTACTTTGCTTGGAAAGAAAAGATAAATCAGGTTGTCAGTATGCAATTGAAAATATTTGACTATGCAGCAGGATGGATTACAATACACTTAGGTTGACTTTGTTACTTCTGAGAAGAAAAGAATGACAGTGGGATGCAGTAAAGGGCACAGACTCATGTGTCCTCTCTACTCACCACTTGTGAAGTCTCTGGAACCTTTTGCACTCTAAGAGATACACAAGCAAATGAGTTGTCCAAATGTTTTGGGTAGCCAAACAATATAATCCCCATTTCTCTGGCTTCACAAATTCAAAAGTATATTTATTTACAAACAGGAGTTTTCTGAAGGTAAGTTGATCGTGCCCGTGAAGCACCTATCCTACCAATGACTGCTGTAGATGAAGCAAACAAGTGGATCATACATACATATACATATATTAGAGGTGGCAACAATTCCAGTGAATAAGATGTTTTATCCTTGTTAATCACTTTGGGTAAGGCAACATATTACACAGATACTCTTAGGGGCACAATGCAAAGCCCTGGAGAAGCACTCAAGTTAGCACTGACTGTTACTTTGGGGACCAGAAACAGCAAAACTGTAGTGGTGTGATCCTTGACCTGGCAGATCTAAGAAAAAGAGTGCAGGAAGAAAACCAAGATAATCCCAGCCTACAGAAGAAAATTGCTCAGATTTGGATCAAGCACCTCAGCAGGGCACTGGTTTTGTTGAGATTGGACAGGTTGGCATGGCTCATTATGAGACAAAAGTCCAGCAGAACTAACAATTCTACTCATTCAAGGTCATAGTCTGATTTAAATATACAAGTAGACTAAAAATTATGTTGCACTAGAGACCTCAAGATTTCTATTTCCTGACCCTAGTATACTTGACCTTGATGCTCTCCTTCTTTTAGTGCAGCTCATTTTATGTGCACCATTATTGTATTTTTTAAGGCATAGGATTCATCTCTCTATTGATCATTTATGGATGTATTTTTTTTAATTGGATCAGTTACTAAGCCATTATCAGTGAATCTGGAATTAAACATATACCACTTTAAAGACAGATACATGGCTCCTAAGAGTATAACCTATAAGTCACTACAACAGAAAGTGCGCAGAAATTTTGAGTTTGTCAGACCTCTCTGTGAAGAGCAGGTGGCTGCAAGTTTTGTTTCTGTCTTGTTCAGGTTGTTGTAAAGCAGAAAGGCTTCTCCTCTGCTACATTTACTTTCCTTTTTTATATTTTCTATCTTCTTTTTTTGCATTTGAAAGACAAACTCTGTATGTCCTTCTCTTTGCAAGAGAGTCTTAGTGGAGACATACAGTAAAAAAGGGAATGTGTCCTTTTGAACCTCTGAAACAATCTTACGTAAATTGGAAACAAAAGGCAAAACCTCAATTCCTCTTTAAACTGAATTCCATTCTAAAGTTAATTTAGGTCTATACACAACCCATTCAGTATTTGTTTACTTGTGACTGGACCTTTCTATCATGAACCTCTGTGTACAATAATTACTACTCTGTGTATCTGTTTCAGTGGAGGAAACCATAAAAGTATTCCGTAAATTACAAATCACTTTACTTTCGTCATTATTGTATCACTCCATTTATAAACCTATTGTCAAAGAAGGAAGCCAGCAACATTTTTTCAGAACCCACATAAACAAAAGACTAATTAGTCACCAATGTCCGATTTCCCCTAACACAGATACGCAATTATTCACAGCATTGGGTAAATCACTCCATTTGCTCGAACTTTGCTATCCTGGGAATTTGTCCCAACTTCTTAATTACTGCTTACTAAATTTCTCAGAAGTCTGAAGTAAGCTAGCTTCATTAAATATTTATTACTAAAACTTCAGATGCCATCTAGCCCACAGTGGTGGGATAGTTGAGGATTTCATGCCCTCAACTTGTAAACTTGTCATTAGGAATTGATCAATGTAGATTTGAGTAGCAGGTTCGTGTTAAAATACTTGAATCATTGTGCTGGTTTGGGCTGGGCTAGAGTTCATTTTCTCCATGGTCGTTAGTACAGGGCTGTGTTTCAGATTTGTGCTGAAAACAGTGCTGATAATTCAGGGGTGGTTTAGTTACTGCTGGGCATTTCTTACAGAGTCAAGGCCTTTTCTGCTTCACATCCCAATCAGGAGAGGAGGCACAAGAAGCTGGGAGGGGACACAGCAGGGACAGGTGACCCTAACTGACTAAAGGGATGTTCCATACCATATGATGTCATGCTCAGCATATAGAGTGAGTGGGGGAAGAAGGCAGAAAGGGAGGATGTTCAGAGTGATGAAGTTTGCCTTCCCAAGGCACCATTATGTGTGATGGAGCCCTGCTTTCATGGAGATGGCTGAACACCTGCCTGCCTACATGGGAAGCAGTGAATTAATTCCTTGTTTTGATTTGCTTGAGTGGTGGCTTTTGCTTTACCTGTTAAACTGTCTTTGTCTCAATCCATGAGTTTTCTCACGTTAACTTTTCTGATTCTCTCCCCCATCCCACTGGTGGGGTGAGTGAGCAAGCAGCTGGATGGTGCTAAGTCGCCATCTGGGGTTAAACCATGACAACCCATGATAATCACCTTTTTTTCCCCCTCATATTGAACTTGATGCTTGTTGAAAGCACTAGACTGAACGTCACCATAAACTAAGAAATTTGACCTGTGTAGCCTAACATAAGCAGTATGGGTTGATGAACACAATGCAGCTAGAAGACAATGAAGATAGCCCATGTATATCAGCAACATAATTAATTCACATAATTTCATTACTTCTAAATCTAGTTCCAATGTTCATTTCCCATCAGTAGTGACACGGTAAGGTGTTTTAATCTTACAAGTGCCCTGGTCCACAGATCATGAAGCTCTTTAAGGATCAGTATAGATCACAAACCATATGTTCTACATTCAACACAGTAAGTCAAACAAACAAATTCTCAATTAAGCAGGAAGCCATCTAGGAAACAAGTAGCTGAGCACTTCTGACTGGCCATGAAAGAGCTAATGTACCCCACATTAGTGACGCATAATAACACAGTAGTACCCTATAGGCTATACTGGGAGAGTTCATTGGGACAATTTGTTGAAAAACAAAATTTACATTCCTGGAAAATGTCAATTGTCTAGCTGATGTCATGGTGTTGGGTCATAGGCTGGACTTGATGATCTTGTAGGTCTATTCCAGCCTCAGTAATTCTGTGATTCTGTGTAATATTAAAAAAAAAAAAAAAAAAAAAAATGCCCTGAATAACCCAGAAGGTTATCGTCCTAGGTTCACATTTGTCATTTTAATTAGAGCACCAAGTATCCAGCTTCTTTCTTACCTGATGTGCAAACTGCTGTATACAACATATTATGTATTTCCATATGATAGGAGAAGTCAGTCATAAATCATACCCTATTTTACAATAGAGGATCAAGAAAGATGCAGGGGATCCAGGGGTCACATACTGAACTGAAGTCAGCAACACACTTTCATAGAACACCTCCCAAACACATATCACATTGGGAAGTCTCAGCAAGCTGTAAGCATTACCCTTCCATCCTGTGCACCTCTGTAAGGTGCTACAGAGGTACACAGGTGCTCTGGAATCCACTGGCTGTGGTCAGAAGTGCAGGGGAAAGGTCAGGAGTCTAGCAAAGCCAAAGACTGAGGGAGTCAGGCTTGTTTAATCTAAAGAAGACCAGACTGAAGGCAAACAGAGCAACAATGTTCAAACATGTTAAAGATTGTTGTGACGGTGAGAGTCTGGGTTAAACACCATGAAAAACTTTCCACTAACAAAGGTAAGTAGAGCACTGAGATAGATGGGGCATGAGATGTAGGGCTATCATCATGGAAGATCTTAAAGTATGGCAAACAACTTGAGAATGGTTCAGCTGATGCCCCTTGAAGGCAAATAAATGTTTGGGGAGCTCTCAGAACCTTCCTATTCTATTCTCCACTATTATTTGCCAGGACACATAACACAACTCATCCTTCTTACTGACATGCAATAGCATGGAAACAAATTGCATAAATCTGGCGTGAAGTAAAATCTTTTCCACAAAGGAATTTTGTTCTGAAATAAATAATCATTTTTCAATTATTTTTATTAAATGTTTTTCATTTTGGAAGATTTTTCCTAGAAATCAAAGCTGTATTAAAATGAAATCTATACAACTTCACATGCACAAAAACTACTACCAAAAATCCATGTTCTGTTGCTCTACCATTTCATTTCAGATTTTTATGACTTTGGACATCTTAGCTAAGGCCTGCTCATATGAAGGAGAACTCGCCCACCTGGTTTATGAGACACTGGAACAAGTTGCCCAGGGAAGTTGTGTATACTCCATCACCAGATGTGTTCAAATTCAGGCTGGATGGGCCCTTGAGCGATCCAGTCTAGTAGGAGGTGTCCCTGCCATGGCAGGGGGGTTGGAACTAGATGATCTTTAAGGTCCCTTCCAACCCAAACCATTCTATGATTCTATGAGATGAAGGGTAAGGAAGGCAGATAGGATAATAAGCTCTTCAAATAACTCAGACTACTTCTTATTCTTTATCTAGGATTAGGGCCTTTTTACCAAATTCAAGGTCTGAACAACTGTCTGAGCACAGGGAAGTGCTGAAAAGAAACACTTTGGGAAATCCCTATTTATGGTAATAAGAAGTTCATACAATGTGTCATTTCAGGCAAGCAGCCCAAGTGGTATCGCGGCGGTGAATCACATAACAGGACTTAGTCACACCATAGATGCCTCAGAGGTTTTAAAAATGACCCTCATCTGCCCCCTTCTTCCTGCTCTTAAAGATCAGCCAGGTGGACAACATGATCCTCTAAGTATTTCACCACCGAGCTATTGTGACTAGCTCTTACCCATGGGGGACACCCTACTGATGCTTTGTGGATGACTTGCTTGAGTACGTGACAGTAGTTGGAAGAAAACACATCTCACCACTTTCTGCAGAAACCTTAAATCCCTGTATTCCTCAGAGAGCAACTCCAAATCTTCCTTTCCCATCAGCTAAAACCTCATCCAACTCAACCTCCCTCTCCCTCATAACCCTCCTCAACACAGAAGCCATTGTGTCTATTGCACAAACAGAAGGCAAGTAAGTAATGGTCAGTCATAGACAACAGAACTGCTTATAACCCTGAATCTACACACTGATCCTCATTTAAAACAACAATGCAAAAATCCAAGATTACATAGGTCATACTGATTAGAAGCCACACAAATCACGAACATGCAATATTACCAGTAAGGAACAAGGACTGGAACAAGGACTGGAACAACTGAGTTGTAGCCTGGGATTGAGAAATAGGAACTTCACCCTTTTGAACTAAATGAGTTCTGATTCATTTTACCATCTACAGCTTTGGGGAAAATCACTCTTCTGATTCATTTTCCCAGACTCTGCACTACTGTCTCTTTTGTTGCTGCAGCCTTCTCTGACACCAGCACTGTGCTGCAGCAGCAGTGTCAGGTGTCTTGCATAGCAGTGACTTAAGGTTTAGGTCATACCTCTATGGCATTTCAATGATTTCTGTCTTCCTTGGTTTGCCAGCATGTCCCTCTACCCACAGCACTGCCATCCAGCCCCTGCTTCACAGAGCAGCTGCCCAAAGGGAACCGTGGCCCTGTGGGAGTCACCCCACAGATTTCTCAGCAGCCTGAGCATGGACCACCCTTCTTACAACAGACTGCTGGCATCCTGTAACAGCATGCACGCATCAAGGCTGAGTGCTAGCACATCATACCCTCCAAACAGAACTGTCTCATTAACCAAAAGTAGTTTGGAAAGCAAGCAAACATCCATCTGTATGCTCTTTTTTCCTCCATTATTGTTAGTTCAGTGGATAAACTGATTTTGCAGTGCAGCTGACAAATGGTAGCTCAGGACATCAATAATCAATATTTGAGTAATAATATTTGACAAAGAGAAAGAAAATACTGCTTGCTAGGTATAACTGAAATGTGGTTGAAACTCTGCCATGTCTAAAGCAATTGAGCACATCTATTCAAGGAGAATGGTAACATTTTCATTATTCCATGCATCAGCAAATAATGATACATTCAATAAAGTCATCTGTCTTTTAAGTGCTATTTTCTGCATATGTGATTCAGTATATGATTCATATTGTGCAGCAAAAGTTTTAAGACACAGCAAAGTGAAAAGCTGTTTACAACATCAGGTGATTTTTCCCTTCCTCCCCTCATTTTTCTTTGACTTCTTTCTTTTCCTTCTGCTTGGAATAATTTTAATCAAGAAGATTAAATTCATCATAAGATAGGAGCCTGTTCAACTGCAGCACCTAACACTGCGTGCACTGTCACCATTTTAAACTGGAACAATTATTTTGCGCCTCTGTAGCATGTTTGTGTTTCTGGCTGACACTGATCCCCACTGTGTGTTTCAAATATATTTCTGCTCTAGATCCAATTCTTTTTAGTCTAGCACACCATCCGCCCTTCCACGCACTGGTGTTCAGCTGGGCTCATTTCCTTTCAGACTCAGACGAGTCTTTTTTTGCCTCTGTTCCGTATGTCTGTATTTCTTCCTTGGATCCAGCACTGAGGGGGCTGTGCAGACACATTTGTGCATGTCTTCAAATACTCCCCATCTAGCCTAACACAATCTAACTCTTCTAAGCTATCCCCCTTTGCTGTCTTTAATTAAGCTTCCTTCTTTTTTGCTGTTTCCCTTCTGGAGGTTAACCAAGTTTCCTGTAGATCTAAGTCAATACTCTTATGTAAGGCGTGTTCCCCTGTGTTATTTCTCAGACTTCTCACCATTATGTAGACGTAGCGTGCCTTTCAGGTTTTCCTCTCTACTTTTTCTCTCATTGTTGCTCTTGCTCCCTAGACAACTATTGAAAACTTGGGCCCTTTCTTGTTTTGGGTTTTTTTTTTTTTTTTTTTTTTTTTTTTTTTTTACTTGAGGATACAGGACTCCCAACAACCTGGGCCCCAGTGGAGAAATCATTCTAAACAAAGTGCTGGCATCTGTATCTGCAGGCTTGCTTACATTTTCATTTCCTGGATTTTCATTTCCTCAATTCCCTTAATTTTAATTAAAATAATTATTTTAGTACTCACATGATTTTAAGTGCTAGTGTCTTGCTTTCATTGAGATTTAAATGAAGTCTGGCCTTCCCTTACTCCCAAGTGCCTTCATTTCCCTATGTATGTGAACTCATCTTCCCTACTCCATTTTCTTAGTAATGCCTTGAAACTGCCTCTCTCTATACTTCTGTCTGGCCTTGCATATGATACAAGAAGCCTTCCTCATCACGGTGCTGCTGGCATCCTGGGGTGCATAAAGAAGAGTGTTTACAAATATCTGAAGGGTGGGTGTCAAGTAGAAGTGGCCAGTCTCTTTTCAGTGGTGCCCTGTGACAGGAGGAGAGGTAACGGCAGCAAGGTGAAACACAGGAAGTTCCACCTCAACATGAGGAAAAACTTCTTCACTGTGAGAGTGACAGAGCCTGGAACAGGCTGCTCAGAGAGGTTGTGGAGTCTCCTTCTCTAGAGACTTTCAAGACCTGCCTGCCTGTGTTCCTGTGTGGCCTGTGCTGAGTGATCCTGCTCTGGCAGGGAGGTTGGACTCTCCAGAGGTCCCTTCCAACCCCTACCATTCTATGATTTGTGATTCTATGAACTCCTGTACTATAGTGTCCTGCTTAAGAGCCTAAATGCTCTTTCCAGCACTTCTCCATCCCACCCTTTGGATGATACCAGCATCCACATGAGCAGTGACTGCTCACTTCCCCTGTGTCAGAGTCACATCAGGTTTGCCACCTCTCCCCTGGAAGACAAATCCCAGCATCCTGCTGGAGGCACAACCATATGCTTGAGAACTGACCGACCCTTCTCTAGTAGTCATTTAAAGAAAACTGAGAGGAACAACCTGCTCATAATAATGGTATCAATCTTGATAAAAGAGGTTCAATGCAAACATTGAAAAAAAATAATTGAAGAACCTTGACCTCATAGAAATAAAAAAAAAAAAATTAAAAAAACCCTAACCAACACCCTTCTTTAATAGTATCAAGGAAGTAACTCATAGCAAAAGCAACAACTTTGCTGTAAACCATTCACACTTCCAAATGTGCATCTGACTAGAGAAAAGGGAGAGAATCAGATCCTTGTTACAGGGGAGTGCTGACAAGCTCTTGGGAGATGGAAAAGCTGGCACAGGAGATGGGGAATTCCAGACTTGAGAGCTGTTCAGAAATCCAGGTCCTGCACTGGGGTGGAGGTCTAAGATCATCTCTGAAATTTGGACACAAGTTCAATTTCCAAATAATAATGTCCCAACATGATAAGCAAAGGGATTTTAGTTTAAGCCGCTTGTGAAGTCAAAAGGCAATTGCTATTTTAAAAGCTATGTCTGATCACTTCTTAAAAGTGGAGCATAAAACAGATATATCCTCTAATTAGACCTGTGCATAGATAGTAAACCATTATCCATCACAGAGTAAAAATTCTCCTTCTTCCTTTGGCAGCTGGAAGACAAAACATTTCCAGATATAAAATGATCAAATTCTAATTGATACTAAAATATTGAGTTATAAGAAAACCAAACCAAGAGATCCTTGTAATAATATTTCCATTCTTCCATACTGCCCACTTTGGCTTTTTATTCAAGTGTCATTGAAGTGACTAAAGTTTGACATTTCGCTTGCACTGGCTTTTACAATGCATTCATTTTTGATCTCCCCTTCCTCTGTTAGCTATGTAACCTCTCTTCAAAGCCATGCGTCTTTACTGTCAACCCATAGCAAACTACATGAGAGAGAGGCAGTTTGAAACTTGTGGAATAAAGCAATAATGTTCAGAAATGACTCATCATAGCAGGAATGTGGCAATTTTTTAGTGGAGAGTTTCAGGAGGACTTCTCTCATGAAGCTACAGTAACAGCAGCAGAGTGTTGTCTTTATTACCTACAAACCAGATCTGTTTTGCATTTCTATTCACCTCTGGTATGGAGACAGATCTGAGCCTAAGTAACCGTAGATCCAGTTGGAAGCAAATTTGTTGCCACAGAAACAATTTCTGGCAAAAGGGCTCCATGGACAGGAACAGAGTGTACTCTCAGGTGAGCCCATTTCTCAATCTCCCTCTAACAGGGTTTTAAAATTATTACTTAGCCTCTTTTATCCTTTTTCAGACAGATTAACTACAGCTTACACATATAGTGTCTAAAAAGTTGTCCTTTTGCTACCCTGCAACTAAACAGTGTTTAGTGAGTGTTTTCTAGTGGAGAAAAAGGAATTACAGTGGATGCATCCCTCAGAATAAACTGCAACGTTGCTCTTGGCTGCTGCTGATTACTAAAACCTTTACTTAAAATTATTGGCCAGTTTCTTCTAAACATTAAAGCTGTTCTGTGTCTTTTCAAAACCAATTGCCATCAGCTGTTGCGGACAGCATCTCTGCAAATGTTTCAGATGGCAAAATAATTCATAACAAGCACTAAAAGCCACTCAGAATAAGCTTTATAGGAAAAACAAACCTCTTAGAGGAGATGTTCAGCTAATTATAGGGTAATGAGCCTCACAAGGCCACCACGTCTGGAGTTCTCTTTCCACAGTTCTTCACATAAAAATAATTAGTAAGTTGTGTAAATATCTTGTGAGTCTGAAATAACTTTTTCTTTGGTTATAACCACACTGACAGAAGAATAGTCATCAGGAGTGAAGCTCCAGGGCAACACAAATGCACCCTTAGGTCGGATCTAGCAAAATTGGCAGGAAAAAGATTTTCTTTGACTGCTAGCCACAAGGCAAGATAAATACATCTCACTACAGATGTCAAGTGAGATGAGCTTTTTTCAATGAGATATCATAACCACCACCTCTTTCTTCATTTAAAACTGTGATATTCAAGTCACGATGCTGTGATGTAGACATTGTCACCTCCCAGGCCACGCCCTGCTTTTACAGAACAGCATACTGGGCTGACCCTATAAACCCAACATTTTCTCATGGTGTACTCCCTGGTCCTTGGAAAGACTCCTAAAACTTTGGGGATGTACATTCATGTTGTCATCTAAATTACAGCTGTGTAGCACTGAGCATAAAATAAGCTGGAAACAGACACCTTCTGCCTCTTCTGTCATATAACAGAAAGACCTTACAATTGCATGTGTAAAAGCAGCATGATATGGGGGAACAATAGCATGCTAGCAGTAAGGTGGAAAGGCAGGAAGGATAGGGGTGAATACAGTAAAAAGCTTTGTTTCCTCAGAAAAGGAATGGCAGAGAAGGATTTAAATACACAATACTGAGTCACTTTACTGCCTTCTTGATTACAGAGCACTTGAAAGAAGTGGTCAGACACTGTACTCTTCTGGAACCAGTGTGAATACAGGGTGCTAGTGTGGAAAAAGTCACGGAGATAGTTGATTAACAGACTGCTCAGAAAGTCCCATAATGCTCAGAATGACAGTGTCACGTCTTATGAGCCTATCTGTGGCCATTTTTCCTTGCCTCACTGTTACATTTCCTTATATTTTTATTAATAAATAGCTGCGTGTGTTCTAAACAGAAAAGGACAGTGTAAGGCTGTTGTATTCTAAATTGACTTTCTCAGCTCTCCTCCCCACGCACGCATGAAGCTGATCACTCAGTGATTTACTTTTCCTGTTTCTTTACAAAGACTGTCAAGAGCGAGAAAAATGTACTTGTAACACAGGCAACCTACAACAACGAACCAAGTTTTTGATCCTATTAAAAAAAAAAAAAAGGAAAAACAACCCTAATAGATTAATTTCTAACCAAAAGGATTTCATTTCACTAATATTTCACATTCACTAATGCACCTTCACATTTTAAGTTTCCCAAGTCAGTTTCTGAACAGCAGCAAGTAAAGCGGCTTGCTGTCTGGAAAATGCAGTAGTGACATACTTCAAGATACAAAGATAAATATATATAGATGTACACCAAGGTACATGGTCTAGCAGTTCCCTCTTAGTGTAATTTTTGGGTTGTGCTCTCAGGGGGAATTAAGTATTTAAATTGCTTGTTAGTCGTTCAATATCTAGTCAACTTAAGCAGTCCTACTAAGTTCTCTGAGACTGACTACTGGAATTCATCTACCGGCTAATGCTCTGGTTCTCTGCTGCAAACATGAAACAGTTTCTCATTCTTTCACCAACACAATTTCAACATTCAGCTTTCCTTGCACTTAAGTGGAACTCAATAAGGTTTTTCAGAAGAGATTTTATTCAAAGTTCCCACTAGTGGGAACTTGACAAGGACATTAATTTTGACATTGTGAATTAATTGGACACATTGTTTTGATTGAGTCCTTGGACTACCTTTTTGTTGTCTTTGTGAAAAAAACAACACAAAAAACTGTCCTGGCACCTTTCCAGGGATCATAGCCTTGTATAACCTGGCTCAAGGATGGAAAATTAACTTGCTTTTAAGAATGAATAGATAAAGATGAAACTCACCTGTGAGTAGAGTTTATGCAAAGATGTTTTCTTTTCAGTGTGAAGAGCACAAAACTTCCCTTCTCCCAGATCCTGCTCAGGCTGCTGGTGAGGCTGTCCTCCTCCCAGCTGTGAATGAGGCTGTCAGTGAAACAGTGCAGGGAAGGAGGAGGAGGAAACTGTGTTTCAAGCTCCTGTGCTCTTTGTGGTTCAACTGCAAAGGCATCAGCCCAGCCCAGCCCTCTCCTCCCTCACCCACTCATTCATAAATGAAAGAGATGAGAGTGCCAAAAGCAGACACTAAATACAGGGATTGCAATGCACACAGAGCAGTGTTCACACCCATACCTACCATCACAGGCAGGAACCAGCAGATAACTGCACTATGATCACAGCAGCTGGTGCAAAGCCCAAATACCGCTGCTTACAGTTTATCTAAACACACAGATGTTGCCTCACACAGGCACATTACGAAGTATACAGAGTGTTAGTGTTGTTTTTAGCATTATTTACAGTAAGTTGTTTCTAGAGCTTGCTAAGATCAGACCTCCACTCTGTCCAAACGCAGCAGATGCTGATCTCTGTACAAGGGAGAATCTTCTCTAACTGTGAAAGAGCAAGGGCTGCAAGGAGGGGATTCCTTTCTATCCTATCTACACAGCAAGACAGACCGAAGCAGAAACAGATCAAAGGGCTTGTCCAAGGTCATTCAGGGAGACTGTATCAGGTGTAAAAGCTGACATCCTTCTAATTCATGCCACTATTCTTATGCCTGCAGGAGTGAAAGCTGCACCATGGGACATGTACTAAAGTGTCTGTCGTTCAAAGGGAAATGCACTACTCCTAAAAAGTCAGACAGATATGTATTACACCACAGAAGGTGGAAACAAAAGCTGTTACTGGTTCAGGTATGTATGTAACTCACCTGATATGGTGCTCTGCGGTGCTGCTGCAGGGACACCAGTGACACTGGTCCAGCAGATCAAGGGAGGTTCTGCTCCCCCTCTACTCTGCACTGGTGAGACCTCACCTGGAGTATTGCATCCAGTTCTGGGCTCCCCAGTTCATGAGAAACAGGGATCTGCTCGAGAGAGTCCAACAGAGGGCTACAAGGATGATGAAGGGACTGGAACACATGCCTTAGGAGGAAAGGCTGAGATACCTGGGGCTCTTTAGTCTGGGAAGAGAAGTCTGAGGGGGGATTTGATAAATGTTTATAAATATATGAAGGCTGAGTGTCAAGAGGAAAGGGACAGCCTCTTCTCATTCGTGCCCTGTGATAGAACAAGGGGGAATGGATATAAGCTGGAGCACAAGAGGTTCCGCCTTAACATGAGGAGGAACTTCTTTACTGTAAGGGTCACAGAGCACTGGAACGGGCTCCCCAGAGACGACGTGGAGTCTGCTTCTCTGGAGATTTTCAGAACCCACCTGGGTGCGTTCCTTTGTGACCTGTGCTGGATTGTATGATCCTGCTCTGGCAGGGGGTTGGACTCAAAGATCTCCAAGGTCCCTTCCAACCCCTGACATCCTGTGATACTGCATGCTCAGTACAGCACCCAACGAGAGTTGCTGTCTGCTCACTGTGAGGAGGTGACAGTGCTCCAAGAGCAGCCAGAGACAGTAAGTCTGGAAATAGGAGTCTTGTGGGAGGTACTCCAAGATGTGTTCTTCACTTCCAACCTGGTGGAAACCAGAGGGACATAAGCACAGAAACAAAGTAGAAAACAAACCAATCAAACAACAACAACAAAACAAAACAAACAAACAAACCAAACAAGGAGAGGATACAATGACATTTATAAAACTTGAAAATACTCCAGGAGTACCCATGGCTAATGCCAGAACCAGCATCAAAAATAACTCCTCATTCCAAACACAGGCAAAGAGCTTTTCAGGTATGAGAGGCTACCAGATGGCAGAGCCCTTCCCCTGCCAGGGCCTCAGGCAGATCACAGATCTAAAATAATCTGTAGGGTTAAGGTTCCTCTCTGAGTTTCTGAGAATATACGTAGCAGAAAAAAAACAGGAAATTCTTCAACATGGCCAGAAAAGGCTGCAAAAAGCACAGAATGGTCCTCTGCAGGCTCACTGTGCTGCTCAGAGGATGGCAGAGGTGCAGACAACACTCCTGCCTGAGCAGGCTGTGCACAGGCTCCTGGGAGCACAGCCAGGGGCTGAACACGTTGTGCAATATCAAAGAATATGAAGTGGTGGTATCAAATTTATCAGGGTTACTTGGAACACCCCCTCCTGTTTTGTTTTGGTTTTTTTTTACTTGTTTTGTTTGTTTGTTTTTAATTTAGTACTAATTTAGCATTTATTACTTTGTTATATATATTTTTATGTACATACTTAAGAATACATGAAGTTACTTCCTTAGTAACATGTGTACTACTCCTCAATAAGGAGCAACACAGCATTATGTTAGACTACTTGCCTTCCTCAAGATACTGCTGGGGCAGAGATCTCATTGGTGGCTCCAGGGAAAGCATTTCCACTTCCTGCAGCTCCCCCTGAGGCAGGGAATGTATTTCATTTACACTTAAAGTGCAGTTAACCATCTTTTGCACCTAGACTGCAAACATCCAACACTGAGACTTCATTTCACACACTAGAAATGGGCTTCATGTAGCTGAACTTGGGGCCCTGCTACTATGTCATTAAAGAGAAACTGGGTTTGATGTGTGGCCTTGAAACTATTGGTTATGTGAAGGACCAGTGGAATATGGGCTGAGAGAGCTGGGGTTGTTCAGCCTGGAAAAGAGAAGGTTGCAGGGAGATCTGGTAGGAGACATCCAGTTCTTAAAGGTGGGGCTACAGGAAAGACAGGGATGGACTTCTTATCAGGAAGTGCAATGATAGGATGAAAGGTAAGGGTTTCAAACTGAAAGTTGTTAGATTTAGATTAGGTATAAGGAAGAAGCAATACTTCAAGGGCAAAAGTACTCTGGTTTCCAGTAACTGCAGTAGACAGTAAGTCAAAGTATGGGTGTACATAGCTCTCCAGATACTGGTGTTTTCCGTGAAGTGAAAAGCACTGTTATAGCCCAACTCCATCCTGAATCCAAAGGCAGCCAGTACCCGATGTTAAAGGCAGCCTTTTATATTTTACTGGATGATGTTTTCTTAATGCAGAGGCTGTTTAGCTCCCCAATAAATTATAACTCATACCATAAATCAAAAGCATTAAACCACTATGATACTACTCAATTTGATCCTGTAAGAGCCTGGTGCAAGGAGTCTCACCAATAACTTCACTTTTCCCTTCCTAAGCACTCTCTCCTTTAGCATAATTTTCAGATTTCACCATAGGTTGTCATTCACTGAAGAGGGAGCTGGGCTCCTTCCTTTGCACAGTACATGCTTTTCTCAGGCTAATGCCAATGCTTCCTCATTCTGGTAACACACACGTTACATCGGCACAACCTCACCATCAGAAATACATAATCCTCAGTTATGTTAATCTTTGTTTAAAAACATGCAAGTATTTTAACTAGGGTGGATGAGAATAGCATCTGGGAATGATAGAGAGCTGACATTAATTTCCATGACATTCTGTGTTTTGTTTTGGACATGTTTTAGGTTTCTAGTTGCTGTGGAATAACCACATTTTCATTGTCCTTTTGTCAGTGAAAAGAAATTTTGCTCCTCCACCACTACCCCCCAAAAAAACCACCCAATGGTCAATAAACTATCCCTTCCAGGGCTTCAGCAGGGGTAAGCACAGTGGGCGGCCCACTCATCCATGCTACTCTTTAATGGCATTCTTCATAATCCTCCGCATCTGAACTATCCTCAACTTTGTGTCACACTTCATCAACACACATTTCACTGTCTTCATGACCCAAGTTAGCCTTTCGAGGATTTTCCCATTTGAAAAACTTTTAAACAGCAGCTCTCCATTGTCTACTGTTCTCTTCATATTTTTAAGGAAATCCGTCTGCCTGGAAAAACATTTAGTTTTGCAAAACTTGCCATAGCTTCTTCCAGCCACCTTAAACTCCTGCCAGTACTCTTAAATACAACCACCCCACCCCCCCCAGCCTCTTTCCAGCTTGTGCCATTCTTAGTCCTTATGGCAGCCTCTAGTACCAGCTTTCAAGACAGACCTTCACAGCTCAGTCAATTTCTCCAGCCTAGCAACCCTTCATAATGGTAATTTCATTTGTTACTTTTAGTAACTGAACAATTTCACTGTCAGGTCAAGTTATTTGTGTCTGGTACTAGCAATTTGTGAAAACGTTTCTAAGTTTTACCGCCTTGCGTTGAACATCTCCAGTTCTGCCAGGATCTGATATTCCATGATTTTCATGTGCAGAGAAGCAGCTGTTAGGATAAATGTTTTTGGAGAAGGTTACCACAACTGATTCCCCCTGCACCTACGCCCCCCCCCCCCCCCTGCGCAAAATAAATCTCCATAGAGTTAAAAAAAATGCTGTAGTGTCATAAAAGTCTTGCAGACTGGGAGAGAAAAGAAAAAAAAAAAAAAAAAAAAAAAAGAGAGAGAAAAGAGAAGGTATTAAACCTGAAAGAG